>JAOTRH010029397.1:0-54706 GCA_034768845.1 Heliamphora exappendiculata | reverse complement strand
TCCTTGGTTTTAGGAAAGAGATATATAGTTTCTATGAAAATCTCAAGTGATATATTAATACATATCACAAGGAGCCAAAGAGATCTCCTCAATCCTAAGCCCTAGCCGCCGCCCCTCTCTCTCTCTCTCTTATGGTGTATTCCTTTTGCTTTGAGAGAAATGTGTGAGATAGAAACCAAGATGAAGAAAAACACGAAGATCCGGATCGGTGCCCACTCGCCGGGATCGTCGTATGCGTCGGGATACACTTGAGAAGATCATTGGGTCGTCTCGGATCATTGTTCTGCATCAAAGAAACTTGTTCAAGTTTCTTTAAGGTATATTTAATCTTAATATATCTTTTCATGGTTATAGTTTTTCATGAAAAACGCATGCGCCATTTTTTACGGTCACGGCGTCGGTTCTAAATTTTTTTTCTGCGTTCGAACAGAAGCTTTCACATATCCAAATTGGGTTGGTTCAGTAGATGACAGATGATCTACATCTGGGTATTGTACATTTGTAAGGGTAACCTGGTTACGTGGCGTAGTAAAAAGCAAACAGTGATAGCTCGATCAAGTGCAGAAACTGAGTATAGGGTTCTGGCACGTGGCATCTACGAACTCATTTGGCTCGAAGTCCTATTAAAGGATTTGGATATGGAGTGTGACAAATCTATGAAGTTGTACTATGATAATAAGACTTCCATTAATATTGCTCATAACCCTGTCCAGTATGACATAACGAAGCATATGGAGATTGATCGACACTTCATCAAGGAAAAAGTGGGTCAGGAACTAATATGTATGCCCTTTGTGAAATCTACAAATCAATTAGCAGATATTTTTACTAAAGGGCTTAGTAGTAAAATATTTCAACCCATTGTATGCAAGTTGAGCACGAGAAATAGTTGTGCATCAACTTAAGGAGGAGTGTTAAGTTAAGGGTATTATTGTACTTATAGTATTTTATTATAAATAACAAGAAATATGGTATAAACCCTAAGTTTTGTGCTCTCATTCATTGTTCTTCTCATTCTCTCTCTTTCTCCTTTTCTTTCCAACTCTTTTCAATAATTCTAACAATAACCTATAAAACTTATTGTCCATAATACAATAAGTGCATAAAAAATTATGATAATTAAATACCATCTAAGGCAACAACAAATTAACAAACTTCAAAATATATTGAACTTCAAAACGCTGTATTACATAAATAATTCCATAGTATCAAATATGGAATTGAAAATAAAGAAACTCCAACTTTGTATCTAATTAATAATCAAAACCTTCTAAAAGCTACCAAAAGACAACTAGAAATTACAACCAAAAAAAAACGACAATAACTATCTACTAAATAATCCCTTGACCTAGGTTGATCGATAAAAAAAATTGTAATGTTTCAATCTCCCCCATATAAGTCTCGCCGTGTACTGCATTCAATAATAACAAAACAAATAATATTGCTGTTTATGCATATCTCAAATGAGAAAAGAAAGCCATAATGTAGTTTAGATGTAGAATTGGTGCATGTTGTTACTGTGACTCCATTTTCAATAATAAAATGGAGCTAAATGAATCATTATAAGTTACAACAGTGGACTAAAAAGTATTAACATATAAATAGATCTTCTTATCCATCATGAGATCGTGCCATAATATAACTTTTAAGATGATTAATCACTTCAACTAACTTGACAAATAATATTACAATAAAATCTATGCCCTCAGAGATTACAAAATCAATGTCCGACCAATCCTAGAGATACAAAATTCTTGAGTGATCAAATTCAATATACTAACATTAGAGGATAATACGTAACATAAATCATTGATCTAACATAAATGCCATCAATAATACACAAATATAAATGCAATCACATGCGCACACATCTGAGATCACAAACTTGCACAAGAACTTACCAAGATTACATATCTTTACAATTTAGTACAAAGTCCAGATGCACTTTTCAATACATTGCCTCCACCATTGTAATCATATCCATTAGTTACGGTGAACTGATTAAAGCCTTCATTCTCCTGTATGACCCATGTTACCTAGAATAAAGGTACTTCCTAGAGTTTAGAAAGCAATTTCCATATAATAATTTGATATCCAATAAAACAGACTACTATACTTCAGATTGATAAAGTACAAACACATTTTAAGATGTCCCATTGTTAATATTTTGTCCACCCAAAACTCCATTCTCTCTGAATTACACGCTAAGTTGCATAGGGATTACACATATCTACCTAAAGCTTTTTGAAATTTGTTGTAGGTGTCAACACAAGGCTTTTTGGTGTCGACTCAAAATGGTCTTAGCTTCGGTTCTTGGAAAAAAGTGTCGACTCATGTTCCATGAGGTGTTGACTCAACTTTTGGTCATTCAGCTTCTGCACCTTAGTGTCGACTCAGATTGAACCTGGTGTCGATTCATTGAGTTCTTCAGTTCTTCAGGTTGAAGCTTATTGTCGACTCATATCATAGTGGTGACAACTCAAGGCTTCATATCTTCTGCAGTATCGACTCATATCTGCGATGGTGTCGACCCAAGCCTTAATGTCTTCTCTGGTGTCGACTCATGTTGACATTGATGTCGACCCAGCTAAAACAGCATCAACGTCTGAGCTTTTAGTATTGACACAACTTGAGGTTGGTGTCGACCTAGGCCTTTATGTCTTCTCTAGTGTCGACTTATGTTGACATTGGTGTCGACCCAACTAGAACAGCATCAACCTCTGAGCTTTTAGTATCGACACAACTTGAGGTTTGTGTCGACTCATGTCTGCGAGGGTGTCGACTCATGTTGACATTGGTGTAGACCCAACTAGAACAACATTGACCTCTGAGCTTTTAGTATCGACACAACTTGAGGTTGCCGTCGACTCAATCTTTTGAATTTCTGGAGGATCACTGGGTGTCGACTCAGTTGTTCCTTGGTGTCGACACAAGTTGAATGGTGCCCAGATGGTCACTTGATGTCAATTCATTTGATTTTTGGTGTCGACACAAGTTGAGGATGTCCAAAGGGTCACTTAGTGTCGACTCATGTTATCATTGGTGTCGACACAAGTCTTAGAAAGTGTGGAGGTTTACTTAGTGTCGACTCATGTAACATTTGATGTCGACACAAGTTAGATTTCGTTAAGGGCGGTGATGTATCGACACATGAACTTTCTAGTGTTGACTCAACTTGCTCTTCAGGTGTCGACTCAACTTGCTCTTCGGGGCTTGACTTGGTGTCGACTCACGTTATAGTTGGTGTCGACATAACTTGAATCTCGGTCCAATATCTGAAAATGTCGACCCAACTGATCATCGGTGTCAACTCAACCTATTTTCCAGTAGAGGCTCAACCAAAGCGTTAGAGGTGTCGATCCTAAACTTAATGGTGTCAACATTTGGGTTATCAAGCGGGCTCTATCTATAAGTGTCGACTCAAAATCTATTTAGTGTTGACCCAAAGTTCTTGTTTAAGAACATAAAATGTCAACTCATTTAGTGTGAAATGTCGACTCAAATAGCATGAGGTGCTGATTCATAAGCTTGATGGTGTTGAATCAACCTTTTTAAAAAGCATTTTATTACTTATCTTTTAAAATTTAATAGAAAATGGTCTTAATTAAAAATTTATTACTTATCCAACCACTTCCGCTAGAACCAAACATGGGGAACCTCCTTTTTCCCGCCAAATCTCGGATGATGACACTATAAATACATTCCCAAAACATAAAGTAAAAAAAACTTTTCTCTTATAGAAACTCTGTGAAATTCACTTAAGAACACTTTTAACTTACTTAAACATCGGAAAGGCTTTTCGTTCAAGCCTCTCGACCAGTCTCACCCATGTTTTCTTGTATAAGGTGATTAAATATTTAGTAAGAAAAAGTTATTATTTGGTCGCCAAAACATTTTGCCTACCAAATTTTTTAGTTTCCCTTTTCATCGGCAAAAGCTGGTCGATAAAGCTTTTTGCCGGTCAAATCTAGTCGGTCACCAAAGGTCTAGAGTTTTCCTCACCAATATTTTAGTCGGCAATGTATACATTTGCCGACAAACTTGATTAGTCGAAAAAGAATTTTAGTCGGTAAAGAAGAGGCACTGGTGACCAATTGTTTAGTCGGCAAAAGTAAAGGGTCCTTTGTCGACTAAATGATTTTAGTCGACAAAGGTGTTTTTTGCAACTAAATAGTGTTATCAGCAAAACCTTTAAATTTTTTTGATACCTTTAGACGACAAAACTATTTGGTCAGCAAATGTGTTTTTAGCAACCAAATAGTGTGGTCGGAAAAAACTTTTAAATTTTATGATACTTTTTGCCGACCAAATTATTTAGTCGCCAAAGGTTTTTTTCCGATATATAATATTTTGGTCGGGAAAAGATTGATAACAATTATTATTATTATTATTATTATTATTCACAACTCCATAAAAAAGTACTAACTAGTACAAATAATTATTAATTCGCGAACTAAACCTGTGATCCATATACAAATAAACCTATAATCAATAATTTATATATATTCAAATACTAATTGATCAATGCATCAAAAAAGTCCTATTAAAGCAAACTATTGACATTTCATAAAATAAACACGTGACCCGTGCATACAAAGATTAATAAAAAACTATCATTCATTTTGAAATCATAAACGTTTTCCAAATACTTAAATCACATAAACCACCACCTTTATGCACTCTTAGTACGTTGATTAAATAAAACTTCAATAGACAGAAGTATCAAAAAAATTAAAATTCTTTGCACATTTCTGACCACCAACTTCAACTAACTCAACAATTTCGATCTCTAGTGGTACTGCAATGTTAGGTATTGTAAACGGCTAATGATACTCACAACATGTGTTTTCTACTCGTTTGACAGAACCATCCCCATCATCTCATAAATCTTTCTTTAAGCTATGTTGGATTCTTAAGCGGCATCAATCAGAATATCGAACTATTAACAAGTATGAGCATATCTCATCAATCCTTTAAAAAAACTCTTAAACTCAACTTTTTTTAAAAATCATTGCATCCTAAATCTTTTTAAAAAATTATTCTAAGTGTAAAATCCAAAACAATTCAGAAGAGTTTTCTTTATTTTTTGGATAATCTAAAATTATCAGATGACCTGTCAAACGCAAACAACAGAATATACTCAAGCACAGCTTAGATCTCAAAACCCAATAGCAATTAAAACTACTAACTAACTATTCGTCTCAGTTTTATAACAATTACACTAATCTCACAGAGAATTAAACCATACATGAATTTCCTTCTATACTCATCATAAGTACATTCATCCAAGACAATTTCATCATTCTCTACATTTCTTTTCAAAATAGAAAATTTTAAGCCGTTCAGTGGTTATTTTTAGTTTTTACCCCTTGAACATGCCGTTTTTGTTAACTTTTTCACAATTTGAACTCTAAAACTCTATGCAATTTAAGTTTGTACAAATTTGTTTAGAAAAAAACGAGGTGTTCGTGCAATTTCTAAAGTCGTTCACTGGCTGTTTTTAGTTTTTTCCCTTCGAACGAGCCATTTTCATTAACTTTTTCACATTTTAAACTCAAACTCTATGCGGGTGTCGGATTAGAGTGTCGCCGATTTGTAGAAATTTGTTTAGACAAGTGGGAGGTGCACGTGTAATCGCTCAAGCCGTTCAGTGGCTATTTTTAGTTTTTACCCTCCGAACGGGTTGTTTTCGTTAACTTTTTTACATTTTAAACTCTACAACTCTACGCGAGTGTCAAATTGGAGTGTCGTCAGTTGGTACTAGTTTGTTTACACAAGAGTGAAGTGCCCATGCAATTCTCCAAGCTGTTCAATGGCTGTTTAAAGTTTTTGCCTCCTTGAATGGACTATTTTTGTTAACTTTTTCACATTTTATGCTTTAAAACTTTACCGGGTGTTAGATTAGAGTGCTGTCAGTTTGTACAAGTTTGTTTGGATATGGGGGAGGTGTTTGTGCAATTCCTCAAGTCATTCAGTGTTGATTTTTAGTTTTTTCCCTCCAAACAGGTCGTTTTTGTTAATTTTTTCACGTTTTAAGCTCTAAAACTCTACGCAGGTGTCGGATTGGAGTGCCATTAATTTGTACAAGTCTACTTAGGTAAGAGTGAACTGCTCGTGCAATTTTCCTAGCCATTTAGTGACTATTTTTTTTGTCCCCTAAATTGACCGTTTTCGTTAATTTTTTCACATTTTAAGCTCTAAAACTCTACGTTGGTGTCGGATTGAAGTGTTGTTGGTTTGTACAAATTTGTTTAGATAAGAGTGAGGTACTCGTTCAATTTCCCAAGTTGTTTAGTGGATGTTTTTTGTTTTTACGCCCCCCCCAAACGGGTTATTTTCGTTAACTTTTTCATATTTTAAGCTCTAAAACTCTACCGGGTGTCGGATTGGAGTGCCGTCAGTTTGTACAAGTTTGTTTAGATAAGGAGGAGGTGCTCCTGTAATTTTCCAAGTCGTTCAATGGCTATTTTTAGTTTTTACCCCATCAAATAGGCTATTTTTGCCCCATTAGTGGCTAATCCTAGCCTCACATTTCGAAAATTCCCTACGAACTCCCAATCAAAGTTCTTCTATTCTTCGCCATCAGTAGGATGCTTCAAAACCCCATCATCTACATGCTTCTCCTTGTGCCACCTCGTATCTCTAGCTATTTTCTTCGACATGTATAATATTTTTAACCTTGGTGTCAATAGGAAATATCTTAATATTTTCTGAGGAATCTTCTTACGCTGACCATCGTTCACCTTGTACATAAGCTCATTACATATAGGGAAATTCTCAAGATTCATGTTCTCTTTCCAAAAAAGTGCACAATCGAATTTGCATGCATGAATTAAAACATACCTCAAATGCAAATCACGTAAGAATTTTTTGGTTTCATAAAAAGTCCATGAAATTTTCGAGTTGCACTCTGTTAGAATTCCCTTAAATATCATCATAACCATGTTGAAAGAGTTGTTGCTCCATTTATTGTACAACTTAACATGAAGCATCTTAATAACAAATGTTAACATAGTGCTTTAACATCCCGGTACACTTTACGTTGAGCATCATCAAATAACTAATCAAAATTCAAAACATCTTTATTCTCAAAGCTATCAGGCAATTCATCGATGTCATCATCCACAAGGCCACCCCTATAAAGTTATTCCAACATTTTGGGCAACTGGTCATTGTTTTCAAGGACTTCACCTACCATTACCTCCCTACTATTTTCATCAACGTTGTGGTGCTCACCAAGATTTGTTATACGGTGAGGTTGACGATTTGGAACAGGTTCGCCGTGGTACAACCAAATTCTATAAGATTGTGAGATTCTCCTTCGAATAAAATGAATGTAGACAACTTTACTATTATTTTTTTTCAAATTCAAGCAATCTATACACGGACACCGAATTTCATCTTTCTGTCTTAAAATTTTTATCGCAAATTCAATAAGCAATTTCACTCATTCTTTATACTGCGGACCTGTTAATCTATTATTGATCGTCATTCAACTCTTATCTATTTTTTTCACCTACAAATTAGTTAAGTCAATATATGTCAATACATATGCTACTCGCAATGCACTTGTAAGAATGTATTAAAATGTGGAGAAGCATATTTAGTTGTGAGCTCTTGAATTCTAATAAAATAACCAAGAGGAGACCATGTGTTTTGCTATATTGTTTGGGATTCTCTAAACTGAAGTTATGAAATAATAAGCAACCTCATTTGAGTGTAGAGCCAAATTAGAAGTTTGTGGTCAAACAATTTGCTGAATTCAAATTGGTTTAGATGGCTAATATACATTCTAAAATGTTGGAAGCAAATTGGCAAGATCATTGATTTGTAAATAGTTTTTCAAAAAATAAAAACTAGGCGGACATTCGCCGAAACAGGCTCTAAATAAAATTTTTTGATGTCGAACGATCAAAAATAAAACCCATGCCATCATAGTTAATTTAGATGAATACGTTTTGGTCGATTCTTCAACTATGAACTTTGATTTCCCGAGTTGAAGCTCCGGTCAGGCCTTTTACTATTTTTTTGATGCAATTTCCAAACGTAGTGTTGGTTACGATCCTTCGAGAACTGAAACTGGCAGAACCTAGACAACCTTAGTCTTAAAAGACAACTTATGATTTTTGGTTCAGCCTACCCACATATTTATAGGGGTACAACAAAAACTTACAGAGTAATTATGATATAGACTTCTAGTATAACCCAGATATCCATCCATTGATTTTTGCAAATATGCAAACCTCTCAGCAATTTCTATAATTATGAAAACCTTACAGCGGTTTCTATAATTTTTATAAAATACTAAATTACAGTTCACACCACTAAAGAACTGTAACTGCACTCGTAGCCAAAATCTCAAAACTAATTTCTATTGAGCTCTTGTTATTAAATGCTTAACTCGTCTCCCTACGTTAAGATTCTCAATACCCACTAATTAAATTTAATTACTGACAATTTAATTTAATCGACATCTTTAAAATTTCTTAAATTCTTTTACTTAACTTATTTGATCGCTAAATAATTAAATCTACCTATAGGGTTTGGCCTAGTCAAAATTTATAAACTTTTTTAACTGGGTATCGTCAATTCCGAACAATCGAAAGATGAATTTCATCAATAATTAATATTACCATATAATTAATACCGCTATCCAATTCACCGGGACTATGGACCCATAGAAAATTGCACCCTCTAATAAATCAAAATAACGAATATTAAATATACGCAAATAATAATTATTTCAGGATTAAGAGCATAAGCACTCATAATAACCTTAGGATGTAAATTAATTTATATAGTTAGTATAAAATTAATTACCCTAATATGGTCCTATTCAATACATACAAAATGTACTAACACAGTGAGTCGAAACAATAGACGACGTTATTATCTGTTCCTTGTAATCAAGACAGACCTACTAAAACTCTGCCACGCACTCGGCCTTGATTGTGGAATCAGCAATGCAAGACTACTTGATACTCCTCTAACTTATAGCTCCACCTCCCAAGGTAAACATATATCTTGAGGTAGACTTACAGAAATTTTTGTCTGACTAAAACTCCAAATCTGTATACCCTAAAGGTACTGGACTATCTGCCTAATAAACTAACATATAATCCTTAGTCCTTTCCAGGTACTTAATTGTATGTTTTACCGCAATCCAATACTCCCGCCCTGGGTTAGACTCATATATTCTAACCATGTCAACGGCAAAGCAGATGTCAGGTCTAGCACAAAACATAATATACATTAGGCTTCCTACCGCTGATGCATAAGGAACTGTCTTCATCTTCTCTATTTCATCAGGTATCTTAGGACACTAATCTTTGATAGAGTGATTACATGCCTGAAAGAGAAAAATCCTTTCCTAGAATCTTACATGCTAAAATGAGCAAGGTTGTCATCGATATATTTTGCTTGTGATAAGCTCAACATCTTTTGTTTTCGATCTCGCAAAAGCTTAATCCTAAGAATGTGGCTGGCTTCTCCCATGTCCTTCATATTGAACTGCCCAGATTATCATATTTTTACCAAAGATGACACTCTCACATCATTTTCGATAAGCAATATATCATCTACATAAAGTACTCGAAAGACTATCACGCATCTGTCACACTTCTTGTACACACAGGACTCATCTGGACTCCGATCAAAATCATAAGACTTAATGGCTTGATCAAATTGAGTATTCTAAGACCTCGATGCCTGTTTAAGTCCATAAATCGATCTCTTAAACTTATACAACATGTACTTCTAGCCCTTTGCTATGAAATCGTCTAGTTGTACCATATAGATACACTCATCAAGACTTCCGTTAAGAAAAGTTATCTTGATATCCATTTGCTAAATTTCGTAATCGAAATGAGCCGCAATGGATTAGAGAATCTAAATAGACTTAAGTATGGCTACTAGTAAAAAAGTTTCTTCATAATCGATCCCTTCTCTCTAAGTGAACCATTTTGCAGCAAGCTTAACTTTGAAGGTTTTAACCTTCCCGTCTGCACCTCTCTTCCTCTTGTAGATCTACTTACATCTGATGGGTTTTATCCCTTTATGTGATTTTACAAGTTTTCAGACCTGATTAAATTACATAGATTTAATTTCTAAATTTATAGCCATTGTTAAAAATTTGCATCTTTATCCTGGAGTTCTTCAATGTAATTATAGGGTTCGATATCTAATTTTATCAAGATCCTATCAAAAGACTCTCCCAAGAACATATACCAATCAGGTTGATGAACAACTCTCCAACTATGACGAGGCACTACCTGCGTCTGTGTACTAGCAGTAACACGCTGTGCAAAATTTGATTCCTGTGCACCATTAGCAACATGCTCGTCAGGCATGTTATGGTAGCACCCTGATTATGATTTGCATTTGTCTCGATAATCCTCCCACTATGACGAGGCAATGGGATATCAGTGACTCTTGATTTCTCTTTTGTTCTACTGATATTTTCTCCCAATTATTTTAGAATAATTTTACTTTTGAGCCTGTGGCCCATAATATAAGCCTCTTCTAAAAATCGGACATTAGTGCTAACAATGACCTTCTAATCCTTAGAATGATTAAATAGATCACCATTCATTCCCTTAGGATACCCCACAAAGAAACAAACTTCTGTCCAAACTGAACACTATTTTTTCAGTTTTGCTTATTGAGAAAAATTGAACACTATTTTTTCCAATACCCAAACTGGTTATAGTAATAGCACTTGCCTCTCAGCTTCTTCACACTAGCTTTTAGTCTCTTAACTACTTTTAGACTTGTTGTAGACACCCCAATTTAATCCCGCCTAATCTTAGATTGATCCAGGTGAATTCGGTAAGAAAAACAATTGGAATGGTGCTGTATACAATCTTCAAGAAATGATCTAAGCTCAATATTTGAACCCAATGATAAAAATATTTAAACTAGTGAAATCATCATTGAACTGCCATGTTGGAACTGTGGGGCCACTATGTTCATTTTGGCGCCCACCAATAACAAATTTTTAAAACCCTAGCGAGAAGCAGCGACCGCCACATTGAATCTTGGGCTCACTAACTCCATTGTGGTGATTGTTAATAGAACCTCTTGGAAACTGCACTTTTTGTGGCGACCACCATGTTCATACCGGCGATCGCCAACTCCAAATGACCGAACGTTTCCTAAAACGTGTCAACATTTCATTTGTTGAAGAATTCTATAAAAATTGTACCCCCTGGTATGTTTTCAAACAAAAATTTGAGAGAGAGAAACTCTATCGAAGCAGTGAGTGAGTACGATCTCCGACGCCAAAACCCTGCTGAAGTGCCGAGAATTTGATCATCAAATATCGAAACCCTGCTGAATTCTCAACTCGCACTTACATTAGATTGGATCATTGATCGAGAATTGGATCGTTGACGTGAGACCCTGAATCTTTGCATTTTGAGTTGTTTTTATATACATGACGCGTTTCTTTCAGTATATGAATAGCCTCGATGCATGAGTTGTACTTTACAGTTGTAGAACAGCATGTATAAATGTGTTATACGCTTTCTGGGATTTGGTAGAGGCTTGTTTAGCTTGTGTTTGGACCAAAAACTCAGTTTTACATCGAAAAACACACTGTCCAGCAGTTTAGTTGACTGGAGGGCTTTGCCTAGTCGATTGGACCGAAAAATTTGGGTTCAGTTGACTTAACTTACGGGTTCGGTCAACTAAATAGTACCATTTTACCGTGTTTATAAATATCCCTAGGGCTGGAGATATTTATTAAAACATTTCTTAAGAGCAAACTTTTCCCTTTTCTCGGCCTTCTCTCTAGGTTTGAGGGCTCATGGCTTGTTTTGGGTTGGTTCCTTTGTGGATCCTTGCTATTGGGGCTAAGGGCTTCGCATACATCCGGTCGGATTCTCGTTCTAATACTGTTCAATTTTGAAACGTCGAGTTCTTAACTCTCCGAAATAGGATTCTAGACCCTACTGCTGTATAAGGGCAATATGTAAATATATGTATTTTTACCGGGTAGGAAATACATCAAACGTAATTTTCATGTGTAAATCTTGATTTTGGGTAAAAGTGGATTTTTACGTCTTTTCTTGGTTGTATACATGTTTCGGGTACGTGGTATCCGTAGTTTTCAAAATGAGGTTTAAAAACGAGATATTTTGTGAAAATGGTGCAAAACGTCTTTTTAGAGGTTTCGAGCTAACCCGCAGGGTTAACTCTCACCCTTTAAACGTTTTGTTGGAAATAGTTTTAGATCTCCACGTCGATGGATTAGATCTCATTTATACATGTGTTGTATAATCGTTTTGTGGGTTTTCGTAGTTAAGCTACAGTGGGTTTTTAAATATTTTTCATAGATGTACCGTGACAGTAGATGTGTTCAGTTGGGCTTCTACTGCTCCTCGGTGGAAGTCTACAAACGTGCGCAGCATATGTGCTTTGTACCTTCGGTCGTAGAAATCCGTAAGAGTCAGTTGCCTCCGTGAATGGCGTTATTGTTGTAACTTCGTATAAAACTTATTATTATCTAGCAGGCCTTAAGTGGTTCAAGACTTGGATAATGGATGGGAGTCTATAGTTGTTACCTTTGTCTGTGTGGCAGAGTCGGTACATAGGATTACATTTGGTCTTTTCTCGTCGGCTGTGTGGCCTGAGTGGAGTTTACTGTTTATTTATAGCTTGTCGTTAACTGTGACATGATATATATTAGGCTGATATGCATAGTTTGAAGGATGGAAAATGTGAGGTTTTATGAGATAAAATATTTTTGAGACTCGTGTTAGTTAGATGGGAAAACTTGTGATTTTGAAAGAAAAACCTTTTTGGCTCGTGTGGTTGAGCCCGTATGCTTATGATTGCATAACCTACTTTACAGTTTTAGTATTTGTTTTCTATTGGGCTTCGGCTCACGGTGTGAGACTTTGCTGTAAAACCTTTTCAAGTGAGCGCGAGGAGTTGACCTAGATTCCAGTGGTGGTGAAAGACTAGTTGTAGTTTTCCTATTTTGACATGTACTTTTACATGTGATACTTGTTTCAGAAGGCGAGTTTTGTACGCCTTGAGGCGATATACTTATTCATGTATGAGATTGCATATTTACTTTTTATGAGAGATAAACTTGGGGATCTTTATCCAAATATTGTAATAATTTTTTGAGTTGATGGTTTTTCAACTGCAAATCTTATATTTCTCAAATAGTGTTTTTGTGACCTTTTGCGTGACCTGGTATTTAGGGCGTGACAACTTGGTATCTAAGCTCTGGATTCGAATACCTAGGAGTCATGGAAAAGTTGGTACACCACTTTGTGAGGATGTATGTGTGATTGATTGCATGTGTTACAGCATTTTTCTAACATCAGCATGATAGCTTGTGATGTGTACGTGGGTATGGAGATTAGACCTTAGGATTCATTACTACAAAAATAGTTAAAGATCACACTTACAAAATTAAAAATATCTCACTTTAAAAAAAAATATAATTAAAAATTTTAATGTAATAATTTAAACACACTTTAATAAATAAATGTGATAATATATATATATATATTATCACACTTGCAAATTAAGTGAGATATTTAATAACTTTTTTAATCACGGATTTATTCATAAACGTGATTAAAAAATGATATGTCTTTTAATCTTCTTCTAGCTCTCATTCCGTCCCACCAAAACCCCAGTAATCCCCTAAAACCCTCAGAAACCCGAGCACCCCAGTAATCTACTTCCCAGCACCCCAGCAATCCACCCCAGCAATCCACAGCGCCAGTCCCACGAAATCCCAAGACGCAACAACCCACAGCGCCGTTCTCTTCCACCGTTCATCTTCCTCTTTCTTCGTTGCGTGCATCCATCGTCTTCCTCTTCTACTGTTGCATCGGTCGTCCCTCTTCCATCGTCGTGTCGGTCGTCCCTCTTCCACCATCGCTGCATCCTTCCTCGATCCACCGTCGTTTCGCCTTTCGTCGCCGCTCGTCCAGGTTTTCCTCTCTCTCTCTCTCTCTCTCTCTATATATATATATATATATATATATATATATACGCACACACACATACATACATACATATGTACATAAAATAAAAACCGAATGTAGATTAAATAGAGGCTATCTCCTAATTTGATGATTGGAGAAAAAGGGTTTGATTCAAGTTACTTCGAATACGCTCCATTCAAGTACCTCAAGCTCGCTAGATCCTCTGACAACAACGGTAATCACATTGCCTTCAAACTCTGAAACCCTTCCTAAAATTTTCACTGACTGTTAGAGATTCCAATGGAACCCTAGCTAAATCTTGCGGTGTTTCGGCAGAGAATTCGAGTTGTGAACATCCTTACAAAGCTAAAATTGATGCTTTGTTGAAGAGTCCGCCGATTGAATTTGACTTCGTTGGTGATGGAAATGTGGATTTGAAATTGAGCGATTCGTACGTTTGGATTGAAAATGAGCCCCAGTTACAGAAACTTGTTGATGTGTTGAGTAAAGAAAGTTTATGTGGAGTTGATACTGAGCAACATAACTTTTGATCCACCTTGGGCTTTACAACTCTAATACTGGTAACAAATTTAAATATCTTTTTTATTACATTTGTCTTCATGTCTCTTATACGTGCGTATTTATAGAATACATATTGCGCCAATATCTACTGACAGAGAAGATTATCTGGTGGACACAATAGCTCTACTCGATGTAATGGATATTTTTTGACCTGCTTTTGCCAACCCTGCAATTTGCAAGGTAGTTGGACTAGAAGATATAGTTATGATATTTTTTTTGATAGAGATAATAAATTTTTCCGTGTAAGTGTTTCATGGGCTGACAATAATGTTCTTTGGCTGCAAAGAGATTTCTATATTTATTTGATGCTGCTAATTACAAATTACTGTTTGTTTCTCATACTAATTTGTGATTACATCTGTGATCTAAATCTGTGTGTGATCTAAATCTGTTAAAAATTTTTGAATTTCCAATCTAACCAAAGGTGCAGAATTCAAGGTTTTGGCACTGCTTCCAATTGGATTCGCTGTGTTCATGGTTCACTTGGCCACGATCCCGATCACCGGAACGGGTATTAACCCGGCCCGAAGCTTTGGAGCTGCTGTGAACAAAAATCCTGGGACGATCAGGTATCCACCTCCACCCCCATTTTCTCTTGCACCCCATTGGGGAATTGAGGAGAGAAAACAACAGAAAAAAATAGTCAGTTAACTAGAGAAAAGAAAAAAGAAAAACAATAGAAATTATTATAAATTTTTTAAATTTTGTTTAGATAATTTGGAGAGAAATTATGATTTCTTTGGGAATAATTGTTTACATGCTTATTTATTTTATCTTTAGTAATTTTTTTATTGTTCAATCAACTTATTATACTTTTTAACTCCTCTTATTTACAAATATATCGGCCAATATTGTACATGACTGATACATGACTTGACTGTATATCTCGATACATCTTTTAATACCGTAATTTAAAACGCTAGTGGAATAAGAGTTAACCGAGTTGTATATATTGGGATTAATTCGTTTAATTTGGTGGAGTAGATTACTGGTGAAACGGTAGGGGAGGTAAGACCAGTAGCAAACATGCATCAAAGGAAAGCAGAGATGGCCCGCCATTTTGACTGTTTCATATGTATGGAAGCTACCCTAAAGAAGGATCGTGAGCCTGGTTAGAAGTCAATTGTTTCTCTCTTCTTTTTTTTTTTGGTTGTGATTTTTCTATGTCAATTTGTGTTCTTAAATAGGGCTTCCTCATGTTGTCTAAGTGTTCCTGCTATTTTACTTTTGCAAATGACATTAAATGTAGTCACATACCTTGCTTTTCCATTATTTCAATTGCTTCTATGTATAATTTTGTTGTTGTTGAGCTTCTTATACTTTAGCTGCTTATTATGAAAGATTATTGATTGGCTTGTAAGCTATTTCTTTGTTTATTTAATTAGTGGGTAGGGAACTAGTAAGAATATTTCTTGAAGCTAGTGCAAATCCAGAGGCCCAAGACATACAACATTAGCGAACAGCTTTGCATACAGCTGCCATGGCTAATGATGTTAAACTAGTCAAGGTGAGTCTATTGGTCTTTACATTCCGTTTATCTTGATTATTGTAAATTTTTAGTTTTGAAATTAGAATGGTCTTGGCATTTCATCTACATTTTTGGCTCAATATGTGAAGAGAGTAATGAAATGCAGAAAGAAGTAAAAGCTCCTGGGTATAACAATGAGCGATGAGTTTCATCTCACGGTGCAAGCATCATGATATCTTCAAGGGAATTTTCAGTTTCCCTATTGACTGCCTTGTACTTATGTTTCTTTTGTCTAAACAGTGGCTTATCAATATGTGGAATCAGGATCCATATAGGGATAATTACTGCCAAATGTATATCTCATTCACATATACAGATTTGAACAATTGAACAGCTGTTTTTAAGAAATTGAAAATGGTAACTACTATGCTTTATATTACAGTTTGTGATAGTCAAGTTTAATGGCTACTTCTTGCTACCATGCTTTATATTCCTGGATTAGTTTCTTTTACATATCGTTGCTACTGAGAGATGCCTTAAGGTGAGTTCTTTACTACATCAGCTAGCCCCAGGGTCAAATAGAAATTGTTGTATTTGTTTGTTTGTTTGTTTGTTTGTTTGTTTAGTTGTGGTGTTGCTAGAAGACAAAGTTTTGGACAGTTTTTTTCTTTGGTTGTATTCTGCCTTCATTGCAGGATTTAATTTTGATTGCCCAACCCTATCATGTTAAATAACTAATTGAATATTTATTCTTTTTTTATATATTCAAGTGATAAAACTAATTGAATATTGATGACATAACATCATGTCATCAATGTTAGGTGCTTGGGTAACATTCTTAGCTATATATGCCTTTAAAAAGTATTTAATGATTTAATTAAGTTAATACTTTTGAATTCTTTCATTTTAGGTACCATTGGGTATTATTGGTCATTGATTTGTCTTATCTAACTATTTACTATATTGACTCACTTCATAGTGAAATCAATATTTATACGTAGTTATTAATACAAGTTAAATTGCTTATATGCAGTGCCCTCAACAATCCACAAATGTGGAATGCGAGTTTTATGTAATGCGGTACAAGAATAATTTGATTAAAGATCCAAGTATCTTAACAAAACGAAATGTCAGTTTAGTTTTATATTTTTGGTGTTGTAATTTTTTCATTATAAGATTTTTCTCTTTAACTCTTTATTAATTGTATCTCTTGCAGTTCAATAGAAAAAAAACTTACATGGATTACGATCTAGATAAAGTGCGTGTTGAGTTGATTAATTTTGTCTTAGAATATATGTGATTCACTTTAGTGGTATTATTTTCTTTACTTTGGTCAATTAATTGATTGGAATAATAGTAATTGTGCTGAGTATTTGATGGAGTTGAAAGAAGAAAATGTATTGATATGAAAATAGTAGTCATTAATTAGTTTGCATAGTGATTGCGAGTTGAAATCTAGATTGTGCTTGAGTATAGATTGTGTTTGAATTTAACAGGTTTTCGAAAGTTTGGGATAGTTCAAAAAACAGAGAAAATTTTGCCGAAATTTATAAGTTTTATACTTAGATTATTTTATAATTTGGGAGTTATTTTTTTTATAAATCTTGGATTTATTCCTTTTGAGCAACTTGCTTATTATGTTTTTGTTCCATGCTAATTCTATCTTGTGAATTGGACTGATCTGCAGATTCTAAAGTGTGGTTAGTATTGTTCTTCTCAACACTGGTTCATGTGATGGATTTGTTGAAATTACTGCTCATTTCTTTAGTAAGAATTCTCCCAATTTGTATTGTGACAAATTTTAAATTATTTAATATTTTTTTTAAAATTTGGTACAATTAATCGAAAGATTATTGGGTGTCATATGAATATATATTTCGTTGAAAATTTAATAAATTCTTTCACTTCAGTCATAATCATTTATTTTGTTGTCTTGTGTTTAGAACTTAGAATTTATTCTGTTGGAAACGATCGATTATTTATAGTTGGCTTTTATGTAGAATTGGTAGAATAGGTGAATTGTATTAGTTGATAAGGCTATTATAGATGAAAAAGATTTGAAATAATATCAGGTGCATGTCGGTGTGCAGTGGGCACGCGCATGAGGGGCATCTGGTGTGTTGGTTGGGGCGCTGGGTTAGATTACATTTTTAATCTGTGATGACTATAAGATAATCGATCACGATTTTTACGTGTGGTTATTAAATAAATAAAATTATATTTTTTATTATTTTAATCACACTTTTTAAATTTTAACAAGCGTAAAAAATGTAGTTGATAATGCAAACATGATTTAAAAATGACACTAATTTTATTTTTAATTATGTTTTTTTTATTTTTAATCACGCTTTCTGTTTTTATCACGCACAAACAGCGTGGCAATAATGTGAAATTAATTTAACATCACACTAATTTTATTTTTAATTACGCTTTGGGTTAACTTTAATGACGCTTTGCGATATGTTTAATCACGCTTTGCGGTATGTTTAATCACATTTTTTTGATTTTTATCACGCATAAAAAGTGTGGTTGATAATGTAAAACTGTGATGTTTTAGTTTTAACAATCACACTAGTTTATTTTTAATCACGCTTTTTTGTGTGTGTAAATAATCACCCGTAAAAAGTGTAATCGAAAGTCTCGACTTTAAAACACACCTACATACACCACGCTTGAAAAAGCGTGATTAAAACTTTATAATCAAACGTTTAAAGCGTAATGTTTCAACTATTTTCTAGTAGTGAAAACAGTTTTAGATCATTGCTCACCAGAGCTAGAAAACAATTTTTACGTGCAACGGGAAAGCGAGGATAAAAATTATTTTTCAACTCATCAGAGCCTTGAAAACGATTCTATTACGACTCCCGAAGGCCGTTAATAGACTATTTCGACTCCCGCAGACCGATAATACAATTTTAAGAAAATTGGTCTATCCGTCCCAATATGCAGTACATGCAATCCATGAATATTCTCGGACTTTCATCGACGGATCACTACCCAATCACAGCGTCTTCTCGGACTTTCATCGACAGGTCGCTACCCAATCCAATGCAATACACGCAACCCGTGCAACACACACACACACACACACACACACACACACACACACACACACACACACACACGTGCTTCGTCAAGACCTCATTTCAGCCGACAGAGCGCACACACATACACACACGCACCCATGCATCACCAACTAGAATTTTACATTTGTTCCATTCCATACATATATGCAAACCTAAATTAAGATTTAATGCATAAAATTACGTACCAGCACTACGTGCCACAAATTCCGTCACATACTACACATGTGACCCACGCAATACTTACAATCCATGCAACATGCATTACATGCATCAATTCCTTATATTCACATATGCATGCCTATAAAACTATCACCTTATGTAATCTATTTACATAATCCGTACATAAGTAAACTAGAGTTATAAATGTACAAAGCCAGTTATAAACGCACATTGCCATATATAACTTTACATCATGACGCCACCCGTAACTCGACACGACATCACATGCCACACACACCGTCATTTGATATCCGAATGACCCATCCACAAACCGGGACCCATCTAGACACCAGACAACCAACGATATAGAAAACCAAAACCAAAATCGAACCCGGAGGCCAACACAGCCCAAGCGCTCGAGCACTCAACCACCACCGCTCGAGCGGTCCCCTACCAACATAACACACTGCCATCACCCCGCTCGAGCGCACCACTACCGCTCGCGCGGTTAACCACCGACTCAACACTCTGGCACCACCCTGCTCGAGCGCTGAACCATCGCTCGAGTGGTCAAGGCTGGGAGAAAACTCAAACCGAGAAACAAAACCAAATCTCTGCACGCAATGATGCACGAACCATTACGCATACAACCGTGCACCAACACCCCACATGAAATGACTAACACCCTCTCCGTGACTTTAATTGAAAGGACCCCATAATCCAATCAACTAAAATCACTAAAGGAGAGCAGTCGATTGAGCCCCATAACCCAATCGACTGAGAGGCCACCACACGACTCCCGAAGCCATCACACAACGAACCGAACCCAAAAAAGAATCCACAGGTATTTAAATCGACTAATTCCTGTAAATTAATCAATTGAATACCATAGGACGCCAATTAGAAACCAAAGAACCAACCACCAAACCACAAAACACCAACAAACTCCTAAGGCCCTAACACGACCAAAACAGAGTCACACACGTCCAACACGGCAAACACAAACCCACACATGCCCAACACGGCCAACATAAACCCACAACACCTACAAGAAAACCACAACACCCCACGAAACATGGAATTAGGTCAAAAGGGCCAACAAGGATGAAAAACAACATTTTTCCAAACATTCGGCCAAAAACGGGTGAAAACGGTTTGAAAATCTTGACACCCCTTCACTCTTTTGATTATAACTTTTTCTACAAAAAGAATTTTGAGGTGAGAGAGGTGGCATTGGAAAGAGGACTTCCGGGGCTTCAATTTGATTATAACAACGACTTAATTCCAAGTCCGGACAATGGAGATAACATCAAAAGAAAACAGCCCTGCGTAGCTAGTCCGCTCGAGCGGACATAGGGCGCTCGAGCAAGCTACCACCCGAGAAGAACTCAGATTTTCTGTTCTGGAGTGTTCATGGCGCCCAAACTCTCAAACATCCACTATGATGCATCAAAACACCCTTAAACTTACCGATTCGCATATTTATAACACCGACAGATATACACAAACCCAAAACATCTAGAATCATTGAAGGAAAAACCTCAAAACCCAATTCCATCCACCGAAATCAACACAAAACCCCATTTTGAAACTAAAACCCGATTTTCTTGAAATAAAGTCAGATCTACAGCGATTTAACCAGTAAAAACACACACGATTACACGTAGCACCTTTATAAGACATGAGAGTCTATGATCCTACTTCGGTGAGTTAAAAACTCGACGCCTTGAACCACGTGTAAAATCGAGTTTCGTTGGAATAAAATTCTGACCGGATGGTTGCGTAGCCCTCGATGTCGATACCAAGAATCCATAGTCTGATCGTAAGAAATCGAACCTTGGGCCCCCGAGAAGTTAGAGAGAAGGCCGAGAAAAAAAGAGAGAAAACTTAGGAGTTAAGTTTTGAAAATATCTAACTCCAGATATTTATAGACCTCCAAAATATATTTTTTATTTTTTTTCAAAATTCGTGCTGCAACACCCCACGGCCCCAAGAACCTGCTCCGCATGCATATCTAACCTCGATCATACATCTAAACTCCTAAAAACATACAGCGATGAAAAACACCAAACGCGCGTCAAAAAATGCCGAAAAAAGAAAACGGGCCAGGACCTCACAACTCTAGGCCCCTTAAAGAAATTTCACCCTCGAAATTCAACTCAATGTC
The DNA here is from genome assembly GCA_034768845.1 of Heliamphora exappendiculata. Classification (NCBI taxonomy): domain Eukaryota; kingdom Viridiplantae; phylum Streptophyta; class Magnoliopsida; order Ericales; family Sarraceniaceae; genus Heliamphora; species Heliamphora exappendiculata. The sequence continues at coordinate 33,295 of JAOTRH010029397.1, read as the reverse complement.
AAAGAAACAAACCGTCGATCACAATTGACACAGGCATATGAGACGGTCAGCCAAACCATTCATAGGATATAATCAAACAAGGTTAGGCATCCTAAATAATGGCCAACTATCTCAAAGATACGGGATCTACGACCCGTCTCAACCTCAGAACCTCCTCAATCGTTGTCTCAACACAGCACACCACCCACGGAGTCCACCACCAACTCCAAACCCACGGCCACAGCCTCGAACACAACCTCACCCTCTCTGCGCATACATCACGTCTATACGAAAGCATAAAAGCATATAAGATGCAACACTGAAGCATGAACATAAACGCTAACCACGTAAGCATGCTAACACATAGCCACATAGATTCATGCTAAACAACCTCACATACCGAGAAGAACCGACAAGAATGACACGTCAATCTGGATAACCTACTCAGATTTTCGGCTAGAAATCATGTCAGCTAAACGTGTTTCTAACTTGGCTCCCAAGTTTGTTAATCTAAACGCCCAAAGGCAAGACTAATCAATCCCATAGTTTAACTCTCATGCTCACATATACACATAATTCACGTATCTCACATGCTGACTCGATTAGGTTATCAAAATATCTAAACACATGCAATCAAGCACACGCAATCAACCTCACACGGGATACATCATCTTCCCATAGCTCTTAGGTATTCGAACCCAGAGTTTTGATACCATTTTGTTACGCCCTAAACTCCAGGTCACGTGAAACACTCACAAACAACCAACCCAAGAATACACTCTCAAAATAAATTATACTTATATTGTATATATAAACGCCCAACGGCTTACAAAACATAAGGCTCCAACGCCAAAAGCTTATACTACACGGTTCTAATACCGAAAAACATGTTACAACATATACATGTAACAAAACTAGCAAAAAGGAAGACTACACTCTTCCACCTCTTCCGACACCTCCAAATCAACCTGCGTGGTCGGTACCTGAAGAAAATCAAATCTCACCCGTGAGCCAAAGCTCAGCAAATACTAAACAGCACATGCAATATAAGGTAAACATGCTAGGAAAATGTAGTGATCTTTTAACTCTCTTTCAAGCCATAAAAACAGTTTGAAAACAGTTTTAGATCATTGCTCACCAGAGCTAGAAAATAACTTTCACGTGCAACGGAAAAGCGAGGATAAAAATCATTTTTTAACTCATCAGAGCCTTGAAAACGATTCTATTATGACTTTCGAAGGTCGTTAATACAGTATTTCGACTCTCGTAGGCCGATAATACAGTTTTAAGAAAATTGGTCTATCCGTCCCATTATGCAGTACATGCAATCTATGAATTCTCGGACTTTCACTGATGGACCACTTCCCAATCCAAGCGTCTTCTCGAATTTTCACCGACGAGCCGCCACCGAATCACAGCGTCTTCTCGAACTTTCAGCGATGGGTCGCTACCCAATCATAGCGTCTTCTCAGACTTTCATCGACATGTTACTACCCGATCCAATGCAATACACGCAACCTGTGCAACGCGCACACACACACACACGTGCCTCGTTAGGACCTCATTTCAGCCGATAGAGCGCACACACATCCACACATGCACTCATGCATCATCAACTAGAATTTTACATCTATTCCATTCCATACATATATGCAAACCTAAATTAGGATTTAATGCATAAAATTACGTATCAGCACTACGTGTCACAAATCTCGTCATATACTACATATGCGACCCACGCAACACTTGCAATCCATGCAACATGCATTACATGCATCCATTCCTTATATTCACATATCCATGCGTATAAAACTATAAGTTTTAAAACATAAACCACGTTACACATAACGATATCACCTTATGTAATTCACTTACATAATTCGCACATAAATAAATTAGAGTTATAAATGTACAAAGCCAGTTATAAACGCATATAGCCATATATAACTTCACATCATGACGCCACCCGTCACATAACCCGACACGACATCACATGCCACACACACCGTCATTCGATACCCGAACAACCCATCCACAAATCAGGACCCGTTCACACACCGGACAACCAACGATACAGAAAACCAAAACCAAAACCTAACCCGGAGGCCAACACAGCCTAAGCGCTCCAGCGCTCAACCACCACCGCTCGAGCGGTCAACCACTGACTCAACACTCTGGCACCACCCCGCCCGAGCGCTCAACCACCGCTCAAGTGGTGAACGTTGGGAGATAACTTAAATCGAGAAACAAAACCAAGCACGCAACGATGCACGAACCACCACGCGCACAACCGTGCACCAACACCCCGTATGAAATGACCAGCATCCTCTCTGTGACTTCAATTGACAGGACCCCATAATCCAATCAACCAAAATCACTAGAGAAGAGCAGTCGATCGAGCCCTATAACCCAATCGACCGAGAGGCCACCACACGACTCCCGAAGTCATTACACAACCAACTGAACCCTAAAAAGAATCCACAGGTATTTGAATCGATTAATTCCTATAAGTTAATCAATTGAATACCATAGGACGCCAATTGGAAACCAAAGAACCAACCACCAAACCACAAAACACCAACAAACTCCCAAGGTCCTAACACGACCAAAACGGACTCACACACGTCCAACACGGCAAGCACAAACCTACACATGCCCAACACGGCCAACACGAACCCACAACACCTACAAGAAAACAACAACACCCCACGAAACATGGAATTAAGTCAAAAGGGCCAACAAGGATGAAAAACAACATTTTCCCAAACATTCGGCCAAAAACGGGTGAAAAACGGTTTGAAAATCTTGACACACATTCACTCTTTTGATCATAACTTTTTCTACGAAAAGAATTTTAAGGAGAGAGAGGTGGCATTGGAAAGAGGACTTCCAAAAATTCAATTTGAGTACAAGCACGACCTAATTCTGAGTCCGGATGAGGGAGATAACATCAAAACAAAACGTTCCTGTGCAACCAGTCCGCTCAAGCGGACATAGGGCACTAGAGCGAGCTACCACCCGAGAAGAACCCTGATTTTTTGTTCTTGAGTGTTCTTGGCCCCCAAATTCTCAAACATCCACTATAATGCATCAAAACACCCTTAAACTTACCGATTCCCATATCTATAACACCCACGGACATACACAAGCCCAAAACATCTATAATCACCGAACGAAAAACCTCAAAACCCGATTCCATTTACCGAAATCAATACAAAACCCCAATTTGAAACTAAAACCTGATTTTCTTGAAACAAAGTCTGATCTACAGCGATCTAACTATTAAAAACACACACGATTACATGTAACACCCTTATAAGACATAAGAGTTTAGGATCCTACCTCGGCGAGTTAAAAACTCGACGCCTCGAACCATGTGTAAAATCGAGCTTCGTCGAAATAAAATTCTGATCGGATGGTTGCGTAGCCCTCGATGCCGATACCAAGAATCCGCAGTCTAATCATCAGAAATCGAGCCTCGGGCCCCCGAGAAGTTAGAGAGAAGGCATAGAAAAAAAGAAAAAAACTTAGAAGTTAAGTTTTGAAAATATCTTTTGAAAATATTTAACTCCATATATTTATAGGCCTCCAAAATATCTTTTTCTTCTATTTTTTTTTAAAATTCGCACTGCAACACCCCACGGCCTTGGAAATTTTCTCCGCATGCATATCTAACCCCGATCATGCATCTAAACTCGTAAAAATATGCAGCGATGAAAACACCAAACGCGCGTCGAAAAACGCCAAAAAAAAAAAACATGTCAGGATCTCACATTTCGAATTAATTAAATTAAGAGGATAAATAAAACTAATATTTATCATTCACGTAGTTAATATAAAAAAATAAATTAAATGCAAGATATAATAAATATATTTCAGTTTTATGATTGAATTGAAACTCTAAAGAGTTTCAGTCTTCTGTTAAAAGATAAGTTTTAATGGTTCAATCTGTATCAGTTTCTTGTATCTTGATTGCATTAGGATTCGTTGATACGTAGTGATAAACAAATATAATACTCCTCAATCCATGTATATCAAAAAAATCGAGTCAAAACAGTCCCGAGCCACCAGCACCACCGCCGGCCACCACACACGCTCCAATGGCGCCGCACTCTCGCGCTGTTGCTGCTGCTGTTTGGTGTTTTGCACCACTGTTTGGAAAATGGCAGCCAATTGCTGAGTTTGGCATTGTTATGTTTGGCATTGAAAAAATCGCTGTAGGCTTAGAAATCGCTGTTTTTTGGAATTAAGAAACTTGCGGTTGGTTGAACGATCAAAAATAAAACTCGTGTAACCAAAGTTAATTTAGAAGAATACTTTTTGTCGATCAATTCCTCAACTACGATTTGATTCCGAGTTGAAGTTATTGCTAGATCTTTTACTGTATTCTCTTACGCGATTCTCGAGTGTAGTGTGAGCTATGGACTATCGAGAACTCGTACCGGTAGAACCCAGATATATTTAGTCTTGAAAGACAAGTTATGAAATAAAATTGGTTCAGCCTACCTGCATATATATAGGGCTATAGTAGAGACCTGGAGAGTAATTATGAGTAAGACTTCTAGTGAAACATAGACACCTATTAGCTGTTTCTGCAATTATGTAAAGATAGCAACGGTTTTTGTAATTTTCATAAAATACTGAATTACACTTCACACCACTAAAGAACTATAGTTGCACTCTGACCCATAATCTCAAGACCTTCTTGCATTGTGCTCCTATTATTAAATACATACCATTTCTCCCTACATTAAGATTCTCGATACCCGACAATTAAATTTAATTACCGATAATTTAATTTCATCAGCATGTTAATATTTCTTAAGTCCTTATGTTTAACTTATTTGACCGCTGGATAATCAAATCTACCTGTAGGATTTGGTCTGGTCAAAACTTATAAACTTTTTTAAGGGAGTATCGTCAATCCCGATCTTTCAGAACGTAAATTTCGTTAATAATTAATATTTTTCATATAAATAATACCGCTATTCAACTCACCGAAAATATAGATTCATATAAAATTGCACCATCTAATAAATTAAAATAACAAATATTAAATATATGCAAATCAATAATTATTTTAGGATTAAGAGGATAAGCACTATTCATAATAATTTTGCGCGTGAATTAATTTATATGATCAGTATAAAATTAATTATCTCAAATGACCCGTTCAATACACACAAAGTGTACCAGTACAGAGAGTCGGAACAATAGACGACGCTATTATCTGTTCTCTGTAATTAAGACAAGCCTACTAAAACTTTGTGCTACAGTCGTACCGATGGTATGTCCATTTTTATCTAAACTGTGAACATAAAACTTATATTTTGTAAGAACTTAAAATTTGATCTTCTGTGTGTAACCCGTACTCTACACACCAGATTAAATACTATATAGAATATCAGACATCAATGCATAATATTGAAGAAATGATACACATAAATTGCTCATTAAGATTCTCATAAAATAAAAAATTAATTTTATTAAAATAAAATTAAATATTAAAAACAAGATTTTCAGTATACCTACCCTAACATCTTCAACTTCATTTTCTTCTCTGTTTTCTCTTTTGTATTCTTTTTTCTTCTCCTATTTTGGCATCATCAGAACAAGTCTGAATGCTTTGGAATTCATCCATTTTGCACTTGAATGCTTTCTTTTCCTCCTGCTTCTTATTTCTTTTTTCTGCTCTTTCTTTGGAGGCTTGAGCTTACTCAGATTTCATCTTATTTTTCTCAAATGCAACAAAAGTGGTTTGGAGTGCTAAGTCAGCTTCTCCCTTCAGCCTTGTTTTGCCCATGCTTCTTTGATTCATACCAGGTGCTCTTCTACTTTTCTTGAATTTCTTTTCACTACAATGGCTACTCCTTCATCATACTCCTTTTGGACTTGGTGCAGGATCTGCAGATTTACCCAGACAATCTAGTCGATACTCCTAGCTATGTTTTGGCTCAAAGTATATGCAGCCTCATAGGCTAGCTACACTTCTTTTTTTAATCCTTTCATTTTGCTGCTCAAGGTAACCACACCTTGCGTGACGATGTCTACATGGGCACTGAGATCGAATATCTCAAAGTCAACCTTCTTATGAAGGGACTCTAGAGATGTAGAAATAGATGAGGTCATATTCTGAATAAGGGATGTCAACTCAGCTAATTGCTGAGAGGACGGAGCAGACTGAGAGGTGGAAATAGCAAATTGAGAGGGAGGGTTTGCAGAAGACGATGGAGCAAATCAAGAGAGAGGGAAAGATCTTGGAGAAGGGGGATTAAAGGGAACATGAGAGATAGGGGATCTAGGATGAGGAAGAGGAGGAAGAGGGGTTTGGGAGGTAGAGGGAGTGACAGTCGAGGGGGAGGCAAAGGATTCCTTTTTGGTCTAAACACCTTCAACTTCGTTGATGTGCATGTGTTTCAGGAATGTTTTGTCATATAGGGAGTGTTTAAAGAAAGGAATGCCTTTCTCTTTGGTGAGTTATAGATCAAAGTATCAAAACACTTTAGTCGGGAACATACTATGGGGGAGAGAAGTGTTTGTTTTGGAGTGAGATTGAAGTATATCAGAAACAAATAGATAGCTTAGGTCAAGCTTTTGACCTTCTAGAATACACCATATGATGAAAATATGCATAAATGTCACATTCTCAAAATTTTTAAACTGAGGGAGAAAAATGTGATTTACAATGTGGTATAAGAGTCTCATTTCAGGACTCAAAGAATTTGCTTCAAGAGGTTTGGTGGGATCTACGGTCTCAACATTGAAAATATGTTTGACAGCGCCATGGAAGGAGAAGAACTCAAGTGTCCCATTTTTCTGATGGCATGGGACAAGTATGCCCCCATTAGGGATTCCAAGAATGGTATTCAAGGTCTTGTAGTCAAATGAAAATTCAACATTGTTGACCCATGTGTTGATTTGTTTGTCTTTGAGAGGGTCAGTGACTTTCATGTGAGAGTAAAAGAGCCTCGCAAGAGTTAGGTAGTGGGGGTCCTGAACTTTAAGAAGGTTCGTCCACCTTAAGGAGTTGAATCATCGAGAAAAATCCATTCCAGTGGAATAGAAGAATGAAAAATTGATAGATATACTTGGTAGGAATTTTCGATTTGCAAAGGAGATGTAAAAAAGGTTCTTAATCGCCGTTAACTGGAATCTCAACGATGCTTTGAATCCCATTTCCTGACTAAGCATTGTCATCTTTTTCTTTTTGTTTGCTTTGGAACTTGAGCCTTCGTCGGGGTCCTTTCTCTTACGCCTTTTCCCATAGTTTGTGGACACATGAGTCGACACTAGGGTTTTTGGTGAAGAAGGGGGAAGGAGAGAGAGAAAGAGAGAGAGGAGATAAACGGCTTTTGAGAAATGAAACGGTTTGAAAGTGAGAACAAAAAAGGGGAAAATCCGCTTATATAAATAAGAAATTGTTTCGACACTTTTCCTTTTTGGTGTCGACACATTTCACACATCAGAGGGGTGCCCAAAATGGGGTTTTGTGTCAACACTGCTCTAGCATGGGGTCGACACTTTTGGCTCTCAGTGTCAACACTTTTCATTCGTGTGTCGACACCTTTCGTAAGGCAAAACTGGATAGCACATCGTGTCGACACCATAGAGCTAGGGGTCCACACTTTTTGCAAATTGTGTCAATACTAGATAGCGACGTGCCGACACTTTTCACACTTGTGTCGACACTCTCTAGACAACATAATCAAAGATTAATATGCAGCAAAAGGCATTTTTAAGATAGAATTTAAACATCAATTTGAGGTACATATCATACTAAGTTCTCTTTTTATATAACAAAATCTTTTTTCGTTAAGAGGTTTGGTGAAAATGTTAGCAAGTTGGTGGTTCGTGCCTACAAATTCAAGTTTTATGTTTTCTTTTTGTACATGATCTCTTATAAAGTGATGTCTGATCTCAATGTGTTTTGTTCTTGAATGCTGTATTGGATTCTTGAATATATTAATTGTACTAGTATTTTTACATTTAATAGGAATATGATCTAAGCTTATATTGTAGTCTTCTAATTGCTGTTTCATCTAATGAATCTATGCATAGTAGCTACCAGCGGCTATATACTCACCTTCAGCTGTAGATAATGCTACTGAGTTTTGTTTATTACTAAATCACAATATAAGTGAGTGTCCTAGGAATTGACAGGTTCCACTAGTACTCTTCCTATTTATCTTGAATCCGACAAAGCCTACATTAGAATAGATAAATAATTCAAAGGCTATCCCTCTAAGATAGAATAATCTTAGAATTTGTGTACCTAAAAGTTGTATAAAGATACGTTTAACAGCAGTTGTGTGTGATTCTTTAGGGTTAGCTTGAAATCTAGTACACATACAAACACTAAACATGATATTAGGTCTACTGATAGTTAAATAGAGCAGTAGGTTGATGATACCTCGATATCTCTTTTCCTCAACTGCTTTACCACTTTCATTCTTGTCTAGTTTTGTTGAAGGACACATAGGAGTTCCCATAAATTTGGCATTCTACGCATCAAACCTCTTCTACAATTCCTTAGTGCACTTGGATTGATTGATGAATAATCTTTATTTAATTTGTTTGATTTGAAATCCAAGGAAATATTTGAGCTTACCTATCATGCTTATTTCAAATTAACCCAATATCCACTTAGCAAAGCCCTTGGAGATGTTTTCATTAGTTGATCTAAAAATGATATCATCAACTTAAATTTGTACAACTAACATATCTTTTCTCTTAGGCTTAATAAAAAGAGTAGTATCAAATTGTTTCCCTGAAAACTTATTTTCAATCATGAATTTGCTTATCTTTTTATACCAAGCTATGAGTGCTTGTTTCAAAACATAAACAACCTTGGTGAGTTTGTAAACATGATTTGAGAAGTCTAAGTTTTCAAAACTATGAGGTTGTTTTACAAAGATTTTCTCGTCAATAAAACTATTTAGACAGGTACTTTTGACATCTATTTGATAAAATTTAAAAATTTTAAAGCAAATAAAAGCAAGTAGCATCTTAATGGCTTCAAGTCTAGCCACAGGTGTAAAAGTTTTATAAAAATCGATATCCTCTTCTTGATTATAACTTTGAGCTACTAATCGAACTTTGTTCCTAAGTACTACTCCATTCTCATTCATTTTATTTTTAAAAACTCATTCTGTTCCAATAATACAGTGATTCTTAGGTTTTGGGACTAAAGTCCAAACTTTATTTCTTTTAAACTGGTTTAGCTCTTCTTACATAATCAAGATCTAAAAATCATCATTTTTAACTTTCTTAAAATATTTTAGTTCAGTTTAGAAAAGAAATGCTAGATTACCACAAATATTATGAATAGAAGATCTAGTCATTATACCTTGAGTAGGGTCACTAATGTTCAAGTCTTCTGAGTGACCAAGAGTATACATCCATTCCTTTGAAAGATCAACATTTCTTCAATTTGAAGGCATTTCAGCCTACTGATCTGCATTTTACTGCTCACTAGTGTTTTCCCTATGATTTTATTCTTCTTAATCTTTGATGAAGATATCCGCAAGTCCCTTTTCAATGTTTACAAGGTGATATTGCAGAATCTATTCATGTTATCTTTGATGAATTTAATCTCGATTCTTTGAGAAGGGTACTTTTGTTGAAGATTCTATAGACTTTACTAGATACATAATATTCTAAGAAAATACCATTCTTTAATTTTACATCAAACTTTTCCAAATGCTCTTTGTTGCTGTACAAAACAAAATATTTGTAGCAAAAAATATGAAAATAGCTAATGTTGGGTTTTCTTCAATTTCATAGCTTATATGAGGTTTTCTTAAGAGAACCTTGAATCATAACTCTGTTTACGATATAACAAGTTATGTTGATAGCTTTGGCCCAAAACTATCTTGGTAGGTGGTTTTCACATACTATGGTTCTAGTTATTTCTTCAAGAGTCTTATTTTTTCTCTCAATAGCATTATTTTGTTGAAGAATTCCAGGAGTAGAAAAATTATGGTCTATATCATATTCATCACAAATTTTTTAAATTCTTTGTTTTTAAATTATCTACCATGATCATTTCTAATACTTGTGATTTGAAATTTTTTTTTATTTTCAATCTTTCGAGACAGTTTTGAAAAAGCAGTAAAGACTTTATCCTTATGAGTTAGGAATAACACCAAAGTATATCTTGAAATATCTTCAATAACAACAAATGGATATCTTTTGCCACCAAGGCTTAGAGTCTTGGTTTAACCAAATAAGTCCATGTGTAGCAGCTGTAATGGTCTAGAAGTGGAAATCACATTTTTTTATTTAAAAAGAGTTTTGGACTTGTTTGCCTTGTTGACATGCATCACAGATTTTATCTTTTTCAAATTTGAGTTGAGGTAGACCAATTATCAACTTCTTTTTCAAAAGTATATAAATCAAATTCATGTGAGCATATTCAATCCTTCTATGCCATAGTCAGCTGTTATCACTCATAGCAGCCAAGCATTTGTGCTATTTTTAGATAGGTCATTTAGATTGAAAGTGAAAATATTTTCGTGCCTATAACTTTTAAAAATAACTTTATTGTCCGTTGTACTTTCTATGATACACTTAGAATGATCAAAAATAATTTTGTAGCATTTGTCACAAAGCTGACATATGTTGAAAAGATTATACTTCAAACCATCAATAAGCAAAATATTTTCAATAGAAGAAAATAAGTTTTACTGATACCGCTAACTCTTATGATTTTTTACTTTTGCTATTATCTCTAAATGTCACAAATTCACCATATTTGAGTGTGAGATAGGCAAATATTAACTTGTCTCCTGTCATTTGTCTTTAGCAGATACTGTCAAGTTACCACTTTCCTTCATTGAATGAGGATTTGGGACACACTTCACTATTTTTCTTGGTCACGAGGCATAGATTGACAACTTTATCTTTTTTTCCTTCAAAGCTACTGTCATCACTTTATCTCCACGCAGTTAGCATTGCCTTCTTGTATCCCTCCTTTTAAAGCTTCTTAAGCTAGGGATAGTCAGCCTTCACGTAGCCCAACTTTTTACACTCAAAGTAAATAATTTCATCATTCTTATTTGAGATTTCTCTCTTGTTTTTGTTGTTGGATTCACCTCTATGTCATTCCTCCTTGAAGAATTTTCTTACTCCTTATTTTTTCTTCCTCAGGAACCTCTTGAATTTTCTAGTGATGAAAGCAATGTCTTCATTTTTATAACTGGAGATTTTTTCTTCAGCTTCTTTCTCAGGAATGGAAGACTTGAAGGCTATTCCCTTCTTTTTCTTGTTGTTCTCCTGATCATGCATCTTGAGGTTCGTCTCATGAGTCATGAGAGACCCAAGCAACTCCTTTAAGCTGAGAATGGTGAGATCTTTGGCTTCTTGGATGGCTGTTACCTTAGCTTTGCAACTTTTAGGCATACACTTGAGAATCTTTCTAACCATCTACAATTAGTATGTACTTTTTCAAAAGATTTTAAACCATTAATAATATTAGTAAATCTAGTAAACATGTCAGATATAGTTTCATCATGTTTTATTTTAAAAAACTCATAGTTATAGATAATTAAACAAATCTTAGATTTTTTAACTTGATTGGTTCATTCAAGTGTAACTTCTAACATATCCCATATCTCTTTTGCTGTATCACAAGTAGAAATTATGTTAAACTCATTAGGGTCAAGAGAGCAATAGAGTAAGTTCATTGTTTTCATATTTTTCTGTATCTCTCTAATGTCATCTTCAGTCCACTCATTTTTTAGTTTAGGGAAAGTGGATCCTCCCACAACCTTAATTGGACTCCTAGGTCCATTTATGATGATCCTCCAAAGATCATAGTCAATAATCAGGATGTATATTCTCATCCTAACTTTTCAATAATTGTAATTTATTCCCTTGAACAAAGGAGGTCTATTTGTGGACTGGCTTTCAGAGTGTACAAATCCAATACTGGTTGACATAGATTCTTTTAGACGGTTAAGTCAAAAAATAAGAGTCCTAACTCTGATACCAATTATTAGTCATAGGCAACCCAAGTGGGGGTGAATTAAATTTTAAAAATAATATTAACTATTTAAATAACCTTTTAAAATCTTATTTAATTTTACACAAGAAATATAGCAATAAGCACAAATAAAAATATAGCATGAAATTAAAGAGGTAAGAGAGAAAATTCAATTAGACACCAATGATTTATAGTGGTTCGGCTTCTTCTAAGTTTACGTCTACTTCTCAATACTCCCTTTGAGAATCTGCACTTTGTACGAATACTTCACAGGTTCATTCAAATTTTTTTTACAGTTTGAAGAAGTTTCTACAAACACTCACTATATTTTTAAACTCTCTTCAGCTCTTTTTAAGAAGTGCTGAACACTCTCTTAAAAATAGCAATGGTAACTCACCATTCTTTACAATAATTGTGGTAGAGAAATTTGAACAATAACTCACTAACACTCACAAGATTTGATAATAAATGAACAAGGAAGTGAGTAAATTTTTAGGCTAGATGAGTAAATGAGCTTTTCAATGCACTTGATAGAAAAGTAATCCAAAAATTTAAAATTCTAAAATTTACTCATTTTATAGCTCACTAAAATAATTGACCGTTGGTGGTAGGTGGAGGCAATTAATGTTCTGATAAAGTTACCATTTGAACCAACATCCTTTTTTGAGATCCATCGCAGGTGTCGACACAATCTGGTCTAGATCTTGGTTCTTGGACAAAAGTGTCGACTCATTCTTCAATAGGCAAGAGTCCGGGGGATTACTTGGTGTCTTGGTGTCGACTCATTGCATCTTTGATGTTTACTCATTCCATCTTTAATGTCGACATAACTTAAGTTGTTGCCTGGATGGTGTCGAGGTGTCGACTCAAATCATCTTTGGTGTCGACACAAATCTAGAAGGTCCGGAGGTTCAATTGATGTCGACTCATTTGGGCATTTGGTGACGATACAAGTTGATTTCTGTCAAGGGTTGTAAAGTGTCGACCCATATATATGCTGGTGTCCACTCAACTTATTCTTCGGTCCTTGACTTGGTGTCAACACAGGTTATAGTTAGGGCCGACTCAACTTGGATCCTAGTCCAATACTGAAGGTGTCAATACAATCGATCATTGGGGTCAACACAAATCTACTTTTCCTAAAACGTCTTAAGCACAACATTAGAGGTGTCGACCTTAAGTTTTAATGGTGTCAACACACTTGAAATTGTCAAGCGTGCTTTGCCTGTAAGTGTCGATTCAAAAGCTAATTGGTGTCGACACAAATGTTTTGTTTGAGAACACTAGGTGTCAACTCAAATGGCAAAATGTGTCGATTCATAAGCATATAGTATCAACTCAACCTTTTTGAAAAATATTAAATTTAATATCCTTTTAAACCTTAATTAGAAAATATAATTTAATAAAATCATCAAAATTCAAATAAAATGCTATTGGGAAAACAGGCACTATTCCCCGTACCGATCAAGAGGCGATGAGAGCCTTTTTCTCATGGTGAGCGCTTCCATCAAGAAATGGCTGAGGTGCGCTGATCAACCTTTCCCTGCCTCTTGTTTAGCTCTTTTTCTCCCTTTCTTCTTCTTCTTATATATATATATATATATATATATATGAATGAGAACTCCTATTTGAAGTGTGAGCAGGAGAAGGCTAAAAGTTCCATTGAAGAGCTAAATAAGGGCAAGAAGGAGATGCTGGTTGAGATGGGAGCTCGGTAGAAACGAATTACAGACCTGGAACTCAAATGCAGAGAGCTAGAGTTCTTCAGCGTCGAAGGAAAGGCTTCTTTCATGGACGAGTTCAAGAGATCTAGAGAGCTAGAGCAAATTGTCTCTAGTCGCATTATTGAGCATATGGATTCTGTCGATGTGAAGGTGCTACTGGCAAAGCAATGAGACAATAGATCTAATACTTTTCGCCAGTAATCCCAAGTGGCCTTTCCTGACTCGAACTTCACTCTCATCCAACCTAAAGAGGATGACGCCTCAACTCTAGCTAGATCTCCTACTGACGATGCGGATGGAGGGCCTTCTGATCCACCCGCTGAGCCTTGAAACACTTTGCTTTTCTTTCCTCTTCTAACTCAAACATTTTAAGTTGTAGTTTAACATTTCTATATCTCTTGGAGGTGGTTGCTTTTGAGCACATACTTTTCAATTTTCTTGGTTAATTAGTGAAGCTTCATATTTGATTTTTTGAGTTATTATTTGATTATTTAAGTTTATCTAGTATTATACGGTCTCATATTTGATTATTGTAATGATTTAATAACTGAATAAGTTCAAAAAAAGTTAAACCCCCCTTACAGGACCATGGGGCATTTCTTTTACTTTCTGTAATGGTTAGTTTCATTTATATCTCCTTTTAGCCTTAGCCCGTCTAACCCATAAGTCCATGCTTGGCAATGGAGAAGGCCTGATCAGCCTTAGCTAGTCTAACCCATAGGTCCAGGCTTGGAAATGAAGAAGGCACGATTAGCCTTTGCCTATTAGCCCGTCTGACCCTTAGGTTCAGGCTTGGTAATGGAGAAACTCTGATGAACCTTACGCCATCTGATGCTTAGGTCTAGGTTTCGTAATGGAGAAGGTCGGATCAGCCTTAGCCCATATGACCCTTAGTTCTAGGCTTGACAATAAAGAAGACCTGATCAGCCTGTACCCGTTTAAACCTTAGGTCCAAGCTTGGCATTAGAGAAGGCTTGATCAGCCTTAGCCCATCTGACACTTAGGTCCTGGCTTGGTAATGGAGAGGGGCGGCTCATCCTTAGCCAACCTAACCTCTAGGTCCAGGCTTGGTAAGGGAGAAGGCCTGATCAGCCTTAGCCCGTCTGACCCTTAGGTAGGGGTGAAAATTATTTCGAAGTAACTAAATCGGCAAACTGAATCGAAGTACTTTTAGTCGATTTTAAATTTAATATCGGTCGGTTCAGTTTTATAATCTTAAAAAAATGAAGTTTGGTTCAGTGGCAGTTCAGGCGTGTTGGTCGACCGAAACCACCGAAATCGACGACCGAGTATATGCAAGCAATTAAAATTTTACTTTTATATATGATATAATAATATATATAGGATATAACACACTGGACGGAACCAAACAGTCCGCTTGCTTATCTTTTGTGAGAGAGTTAGAGATAGTAGAGTGAAACCCTAGCCGCTAGTCCGCCACTAAGCTTCACGTCGTTGCTTATAGCCATCGTTAGACATCGTCGCTCGTCACAAGTGTTCACGTCGTTGCTCGTCGCCACCGCCTTTCACATCGTCGGCATCGTTCACCTAATAAATTCGTCGCCACTGTTCGTCTGAGCCTCTGAGGTACTATTGTTGTTCTTTTGTTCCTCAATTTCTAGAGCATCTCTCATTATTATAAATAAATAAAATTATTTTTCTCTTGTCGCCACCATTTGGTTTTAGATTTATGAGTGTTTAGAGTTTTTATAATTACTCCCAATATAAATCTCTATCTAGTAGTCATTTGTGAGTGTTTAAAACTAATTTTTAAGCTTAATATTGCTGTTCTTTTGTTCTAAAATATTATATTGTTTTTGTTTTTTTTAGTTAAATGGCTGATGGTAATGGAAGAAATAAAAATATTGGCCTTGGCAATGTTGAAGATGATACTGCTACTGCTACTGTTATTAGCGAACCTAAGGTGAGAACAAAATTCTGTAATAAATCTACCGGGGTTGGTGGTAAAAAAAGGTCCATAGTTTGGGATCACTTTACTAAAATGAAGTGTAAACTAGGGAAAAAACCTTGGGCTACTTGCAATTATTGTTGGACTGACTATGCTTGTGATTCTAAGCTAAATGAGACTACATGCATGTTGACTTATCTTGAACAACAATGTAAAAAATATCCCCTTAGCTCAAAGAATCGAGATAAAACACAAACAACCTTGGTATTCAAATCGAAGAATGAATTTAAAGAGAGAGAGGGGGGAAGCCTTGTCTCTTGGATTTTTAGTGTGGAGGCATGTAGAAAAGCCCTTGCATAAATGATAATATTAGATGAGCTGCCATTTAGATTTGTGGAGGGTCAAGGTTTTAAGAAGTTTATTCGTATTGTGCAACTTAAATGGCTAAAAGTGCCATCTCGCATTACGGTTGCCAAAGATTGTTTACTCATTTACAAGAATGAAAAAAAAGTTTTGAAGAAAGTATTATGTGTAAAAAGTCAAACTCAAATTTGTCTTACCACAGACACTTGGACATCTTTGCAAAATCTAAACTATATGTGTCTGACTGCACATTATATTGATAATGATTGAAAACTTCAAAAGAAAATTCTAAATTTTTGTTTAGTTACCATCACAAGGGTGAGACTCTTGATAAGGCTATTGAATCATGTTTGCTTAATTAGGGAGTGGACAAAGTACTAACAATCACTGTTGATAAGGCAAGTTCAAATAATGGTGCATTTCAATACTTGAAGAGCGAAAGATGAAGAATAGGAAGGGAATTGTCTTAGAACATGAGTATTTGCATATGAGGTGTTGTGCACACATTCTTAGTCTTGTTGTTTGTGATGGTTTGAAGGAAATTGATGACTCAATTGCTAGGGTGTGAAATGCAGTAAAATATGTTAGATCCTCACCATCTAGAATGGAAAAATTTCAGTTGTGCATTGAGAAATAAGGTATTTAGTACAAGGGTCAAATCCAATTAGATGTCCCAACTAGATGGAACTCCACGTACTTCATGTTGGAGAGGGCAATTCAATTCCAAACAGCTTTTGACTGGTTAGCAGAAGAAGATACAAATTTTATCATTAGAGAAGATGATGGAAATGACAGATTTATGATTGGGGGCCTCCGTTTTCTACATATTTGGATAAAGTTAGGCTATATGTTCAGTTTCTTAAGCTTTTTTACGATGCAACTTTACGATTTTTGTGTTTGTTGTTTCTCACTTCAAATGATTTTTTATGGAGATCATGTTAATTCAAAGCTCCATCATTAGTTTGTGTAGAAATGGGAATGAAGTTTTAAAATCAATGGCAGAGAGCATGAGATCTTAGTTTGACAAATATTAGGGGAAACTTGAGAAGATAAATTTATTGTTGTTTGTTGTAGTTATTTTTGATCCTTGATACAAAATGAAGTATGCTAAATAGTGTTTTGAAAGATCATATGATGTTAATGAGGTGGATGAGTTAATGAAGCAATTAAAATTGGGCTTGAATAGATTGTTTGAGTGGTATGTTGCAAATAATTCAAGTAGTGTGGTCCAAGATCTAAGTCAACTATCAGAAAGATTAGAGATTAATGATGAGTAACAAGATTCCCGTGCTATGTTTGCCTCTCAATTTAAGAGGCATTTAGAGCAAGAGGATAGTATGAGTAACAAATCAGTGTTAGAAAGATTTTTAGCAGAGAGCTGTGAAGATGATAAGTCAAATTTTGATGTGTTATCTTGGTGGAAGAAAAACTCCACCAAATATCGCATTTTTTCACAAATAGCACGTGATGTTCTAGTTATTCCAGTTTCAACGGTTGCTTTTGAATCTGCCTTTAGCATGGCAGGGCGTATTCCTGATTCTTTTCGGAGTTCAATGTCTCCACAAATGGTGGAGGCCCTAATATGTACACAAAACTGGTTGCGACATTCATCAACTCTAATTTCCTTTGGAGATAATATGGATGAGGTGGAAGAATATGAAAAACTTGAATTAGGTAATTTCATTCATATATATCTTGTAAATATTTGTTGTTTATTTTTGTGTTTATATATTTAATATCTTTTATTTTTTAAATTTTGTAGAAGTTGTAGAGGAAAGATCATCAAAAACTCAATCTGTGGTACTAAATTGGTTTGTATCAAATGTTAGCTCAAGGGACTTTTAATTTGATTTTGATGATTTTTATAAATTATTTTCTAAGATTAAATAATTTTAAATGGATAATATTTTATGTTTTCAAAATAAAAGTGTTAACACATTTTGAACAATCAAAGTTGACACCTTAGCAAAAAAGAATTGACTTTTATCTTAAAAGATTCAAACACTTAAATATTTTTTAATTAGAATATTTTGTGTTGATCTTAATTGAGAATTAAGTTAAACACTTTTAAGGCAAAATATACTTGAAGCATATCAAGTATGTCAATACCCATTGATCAAATGGTTTGACACCCTAACAGTTTTACAAGTTGATCTTCAGGTACGAAAATATTAGTGCCGACACAAACTAGTTTTGTATCAACACAAAAGTGCCGAAGTGCCCTGGACTCATTTTGAGCCGACACAAAAGTGATCCTCACTTTTGATTTTCGAAAGTTTGGGTCGACACAAATAAAAATTGTGTCGACACAAAACAATCGAGACCTCCTGCAGATTTTTGGTGTCGACCCCAAGACAAAGCATATCGACTTAAAAGTCCCGAACCTGCCTGCAGAATTTTGGTATCGACTCCAAGAAGATTTGTGTCGACAAAAAACAACCGAAGTTGACTGCAAAAATTTTGAGTCTACCCCAGAAACCAAATGTGTCGATTCAAAAGTACCGAGACTTCCTGCAGAGATTTAGTGTCGGCACCAGAGACAAATTGAGTCGACACAAAGTTGTTCCTCTGGATGCTGATGTTTCAAACGTGTCGACACCAGATTCATTTGTGTCGACCCCAGAACGTTGGAAGGTAAAGTGCAGAAATTGTGTCGACCTCTCAGAAGATTTGTGGCGATCCAACCACTCGAATAACCCTATCCTAGACACTTTGTGTCGACACCAAAGCTATTTGTGTCGACCCTAAAGACAAAAATTCAAAATACGACAGATTTCAACGATTAGATTTTTGGCATTTATTGCCCCCACCTACCTCCAACGGTCAAGAACTCACAAGAATCTATATAAGGAGTTACTTCTCAGCATTAAAGAGGTTAAAGGCTTGCATTCACTGTTCCATTGCTTAAATCAATCTCAGAAATCATCAAGCTCACATTTATTGTTGCAACTCCAGTTCTTGTTCCTTATCTCTATTTACCCTTTCATTTATTGTAAATTAATCTTGTAAAGAGAGTGAGTGTTCTTCATTTATTATCTCTCATTTATTGTAATCAAGGGTAAGTCACCATTTATCCTTTGAGTGAGTGAGTGAAACTCATCAAAGAAGAGTTCAAGAGAGATTAGAAGAAAATAGGAGCTTATTTTCATAAGATTTTTTTGAAGCTGAAATAGGTTTGTGAATGTAACTGTAAACATTTAGATAGCTCAAGTGAGTACTTAAAGCTTGTAAAGGTTTGGAATACACCCACGAGATATTATGAATAGTAAAAATACTCAAGGAAGATCTTGAGCAGTGGATGCAGGTTAGGATAAAGCCGAACCACTATAAAGCGTTGGTGTCTGGTTCTATTTATCTATTTCTCATCTTTTAATATTTGCTTTGATTAAATATTTGCATATATTGTTTTATTGTAATATTAAAAGATTTTTGAAAATATTTTTAAATTGCTATTTATTTTTTTTCAAGACTCAATTTATTCCCCGTCTTAGGTTGCCTAGATCTAACATCAAAGGTAAGCTCCATTAATTTGTGATAGTGGAATGAATCTTAAATTGGCAACTCTTGATTGGTTTGTTCATATTGGCAGGAAATTGGAGTTCAATATTGATTACATTATTTTGGATTTGCTGGTTAGACACTTAGACTATTGGGACCGTTGGATATTGGATTTGCTGGTTGCATTTTTCGACAGAAAATTAGAGTTTAATATCTTGGATTTGCTAATTTTTTGAATAAATTTCTGAATTTTATACTTTTTTTGAATAGTTCATTAGAAGATGAGGAGAGGAGTTTTGAATAGTTCATTAGCAGATTTCTGGATTGTATGTGATTTGAATAGATTTGAACAGATTTTTAGATTTTTGGAGTTTTCAATAGTTCATTAGCAGATTTCTAGATTTGCTAAAATTTTTGAAATCTTAATTTGTTGAATTTGTTGGAGATAAATTAAATTTATTGGAGATAAGCTATTAATTTCTCTAAATCTAGATTGTATGTGATTGATGTTGTGTTATTTTGTCCTCAGATTTAGTAATGAAGAAAATCTAGTACTGTGCTTTGGTACTGACTATTTACTTGACTTTTGTCATTTTGGTGAATATTGATTTCTAAAAAATTGAGCAAATCGATGCAACCGAACCACAATAAATATAAGTTGATCGGTGCGGTTTAGCTTTTAATTTTGGTCGGTTCGGTTTTAAAAAATCAAAATCGATTTTAGTGCACTTTTTTACTTCAAAATCGACCAAACCGAACCGATTACACCCCTACCCTTAGGTCCTGGCTTGGCAATGGAGAAGGCCTGATCAGCCTTATCCCGTTTGACCCTTAGGTCCTGGTACTGGAGAATAATTCACATCATAGACAGAGTGAAAAAACTTTAAAATTTTCATTAAGCATTTTTAAGTCTAGGGCTACACACAGTTACACTTTCACTGAATTTATTATACAGATAACTCTTCAAGGATAATACTCTTTTATGTGTTTTATGTTCCAAGGATGCGTCAAGTCTTTCCCCTAAGTCGTTTGAAGTTTGTAGGCTTCTTTTCCACATTGAAGCTTCACTATGTAGGGTCCTTCTCAATTTTGTCCTAATTTTTCATCAGTTGGATTTTTAGTTGCGAATACCACTTTCCTGAGCACCAGGTTCCCTGGGTTGAATCTCCTTTCTTTGATATGGGAATTATAATATCTTCTCACACATTCCTGGTAAGCTGCCACCCATATACATGACGTTTCTCTAATCTCCTCAAGCAAATTGAGCTTAACTCTTAACTCTTCATCATTCTTCGACTGATTGAACTCACTTACCCAAGTGCTGGTTAGGCCAATTTGAACTGGGAGGATTGCCTCATGACCATAGGTTAGTATATATAGAGTTTCACATGTAGGCATTCGAATGGTAGTTTTGTAGGCCTAGATTACGTTAAGGAGCTCGTTCAACCGCAATCCTTTTGCGTTGTTGAGCATAGTTTTCAAAATTTTGTGTAAGGTATGGTTAATTACTTTTACCTGTCCATTAGATTGCAGATGAGCAGGAGAGGGATTAAAAAACTAAATGTTGAGGTTATTATGGAGTTCTTTGAAGTTTTTGTTGTCAAACTGCTTCCTATTATCTGTCACCAAAGCTCTAGGGAACCCAAATTGACAAACAATGGACTTCCGTATAAAATGAGTGACGTTCTTTCCAGCGATCTTTGTCAGTAGATCAACCTCCACCCATTTTGTGAAGTAATCAATTGCGACCACCAAGAATTTCATTTGTCTTTACGACATGGGTAGAGGCTCAATAATATCCAATCCCCACTACGTGAATGGCTAGGGACTCGTCAGAACTGTGAGTTCAATCTGTGGTTGCCTGGCTATGTTTGTGAAGCGCTGGCATTTGTCACACATTCTCGTAAAGCCCCTGGTATCATGCATCAAGGTGGGCTAATAGTACCCTACTCACACTATTTTCCCGACCAGAGATCTTGGGATAGAATGGTTTCCACATACACTGTGAGGCCCTGTACCGTTTGATTTTGATATATATATATATACATGTTAGGTGTTTTGACGCCTTTTTAGCATTTTCGATTTGATATGCCTATATGTATTTTTATGCATGTTTTGGTTATTTCAAGCATGCGGGGTTGGCCCCGGGGGCCGTTGGGAGTTATTGTGCAAATTTTAAAAATTAAAAAAAAAAAAATTGGAGGTCTATAAATATTTAGAGTTAGATATTTTCAAAAGTTATTTTCAAAACTTAACACCTAAGTTTCCTCCATCTTCTCTCTGCCTTCTCTCTAACTTCTCGGGGGCCCGTGGCTTAGTTTTCGACGGACCAACTACCGATTCTTGCTTTTGGCTTCGTGGTCTACGCATCCATTCGGACGAAATTTGATTTCGATGAAGTTTGAATTTGCACGCAGTTTGAGGCATTGGATTTTTGACCCAACGAGATAGGATCTCAGATTCTACTGCTATATAAGGGTACTATATGTAATTTTATGCTGTTTCACCATTTAAAACCGCATAAAATGTGATTTTATGTTTTAGATCCAGTTTTGGGTTAAAACTATTTTCAGTGTTTCGGGTGGATGGAATTGGGTGTTGGATGTTTCTGGTAAGGTGTTGTGATAGCCTTAGGCTCGGGTATGCCTTTAGGTATCAAAATAGGTGTTTTTGATGCTTGGTTTGGGGACTGGAGGTCAAAATCATAGCTAAAAACATTTTTTAGGCAAGTTCAATCGACTGGACCCAAGAGTTTAGTCGACTGGATCTTGAGTTGGGAGGTTCAGTAGACTGGATTCGAAGGGTCAGTCGACTGAAATATTTTCTGGTTCAAAACAATTGTTTTTCCAGAAAGATTTTCAGTCGACTAGGGTGGGGTCCAGTTGACTGAAATGTTGGCTGTTTACCTTGGCCTTTTGGTAGTTCCATTAGGAAAAGGGTTGGGTTTCTTTTGAGAAAAAGGAGGCGTTGTTGATGAAAAGCATGTTTACCGGAGGTTTGGAGCTAGCTCTTGGGGTTGAGGCTCACTTTCTAAAACGCTTTGATAAAAATATGTTTATACATGTTTTGGTTTGATCTCCATGGTTTCATGGATTGGATATCTTGCTTATACATGCATTGTATAACTTCTTTTGAGAAAAACATTTGAAATATTTTGTTGATCTCCATGTTGATGGATGAATCTATATACATGTATAATGTATATTTGCAAAAAAAGTTTTGTAATTCATGTTATAGTTTGATTTTTAGAAGATTATCTAGATGTACCGGGATGGCGTGTATTTGGCACAAGTTGCTCTCGGTTTAAGTCCAGAAACGTGTGCAGCGTAGGTACTCAGGTCTTTCGGATTAGTCCCTGTAAATTGAGGCAGTTTGGTGCATAGTTCTCTCGGGTTGTCACCCATAAATTAGGTGGTTCGTCGTGGTGCTCCGTATAGAACTTGTCATTACCTAGCAGGCCTTAAATGGTTCAGGACTAGGGTAATGGACATGAGTCTATAATTGTTACCTTTGTCTGTGTTACGGAGTCGATACATAAGATCATATTCTTATTCTTTTCCACGAAGGTACATTCCGTGAGGGAACGATGATTTTGACTACTGTTTTTCCTTAACTATGATTAGTTATTTGCAATTTTTGCATCGCATGATTTGGAGGATGAAAACAGGATTTTATATTAATAAAACCGTTTTGGGAGACTTGTGTAGTCTGATGGGGAAAACTTGAGGGTTTTGGATAAAAAACCTGTTTTGGTTTTGTGGTTGAGTTCACTCCCACCATATGATTGCATATTTATGCTTTACAGCTTATTATCTGTTTGAATTGGGCTTTGGCTCACGGGTGGAAATTTTCTGTAAAATCATTTTTAGGTGATGATGTGGATGAGGAGTAGCATTGGTGGTGCCCGCAGTGGTGGAAAACTTTTATAGTTTTTCTTTTTGGTATGCCTGTTCCTAAAAGAAGATTTTGTACGCCGTAAGGTAATATACTATATGCATGTTGGAACTGTATGTCTTTTATTTATGAGAGATATACTTTGTTGGGTATTCTTCTGGTTTCAACAGGCGGATTTCAATGTATGAAAACCTATATTTTCATATAAAGCGGATGTTTGGTGGATTTTTACGTGACCCCGGGTTTTGGGGCATGAAATACACTTTCATGAAATTCTCGAGGCACGGATAATACTTTTTGATTTGACACACACCGTATATGGGGCATTGTAGCTCCTCTTCTATATAGTATCGTATTCATAATGATGTACTTGGCAGCCTAAAACTTTACTTTCTGGTCTCCTTCTTGTCTTCTAGTAATTCTCCGCTTTCTAGGTACTATACAATAGGTTGTGCCCAAGGTATGTCTTGTACTTCCATGACTTCAAGTGGTTCCTCAAAATCTTCAATGCTGGGGTGGTTAACTACTTATAGAATCACCAAACCATTATGGTCCCCTTCACCTGGGGAGGCCAACTGTGCAAGCTGGTCAGCTTCTTCGTTCTCGGCCCGGGCAATCTGTGACAAGTCAATCCACTTGAACTGCTTGCATAGGTCGTCAACTAAAAAATTATATTTTTTGAGCCATTCCCCCTTAATATCATATCCCCTACTGACTTTCTTTGCGACCAACTATGAGTCGTTGTTGGTTAATGCAAAGTTAAGTCTTACAATGAAATTAATTTGATCTTTGAGGGGGTTAGGATCAATAACCCAGCTCCACCTATACCTTTTCGAGCTGAACCATCGACTTTAACTGTCGAAGTTTGGTGCTTATGAAATTTCACTTCTTCTGATTCAATTACGCTATTTGATTCCTGGTCATGGTTATTTCGCTTGTTGAGTACCTTTTAAGCTTCTTCCTTATCGTGAATTGGGTCATTTCGTTTAGTTCTCCACGTAAATTCTGCCACGAAGTTCGCTTCTAGTTGGCCTTTTGTCGATGTGCGAGGTCGATATTCGATATTGAACTTCTTGAGTTCTATTAACTACTACATCAACCTTTTCTATGTTTCAGGTTTTTGTTATACCTTTCTCAGAGGCTGGTCAGTTAGCACTACTATGGTATGGGCTTCGAAATATTGCCTTAATTTCCTGGAGGATATAACCAATGCTACTGATAACTTCTCCAAGTCTAGATATCTAGCATTGGCCCCTCGGAACGCCCAGCTCGTGTAGTAGACTGGCCTTCGTTGCCATTGGGATTCCCTTATCAAGGATGAGCTTACAATTCTCTTAGATACTGCTAGATACAGGTATAACGGATCGTACGACACATGATTAGAGAGTGGTGTGGATTTAGTCAAATAACTCTCTAGCTTAGAAAAAGTTAATTCACATTCTTTAGTCCAAGTGAAGCTTTCCTTAAGGTTTTAAAAAAATGGTACACAATTATCAGTTGCTCTCAAAACGAACCGATTTAAAGCGGCAACTCTTTTCTCTAGTCTCTAAACATTTTTGGTGCTGATGGATGCTTTTATGTCTAGAATTGCTCATACCATGTCGAGATTAGCCTCTATGTCTCTCTAGTTGACCAGATAACTCAGGAATTTACCTAAAGACACTCCCAATGTGCATCTTGTTGGGTTGAGTTTTGTCCCATACCTCCGCAGGATAGCGAATGCATCTAATAGATCATCAAGATGTTAGTTTACTTTTTTCTTTTGACCCACATGTTGTCCACGTAGACTTCTATGTTTTTGCCTATTTGGTTATCAAACATTGAATTTACGAGGCGTTAGTAAGCGGCCCCCGCGTTCATCTGTCCGAACGGCATTACTCTGTAACAGTACAACCCTATTGAGTAATAAACGCGATTTCTCTTGATCGGGTATGCGCATACAGATTTGATTATAGCCCGAGAAAGCATCTATGAAAATGAGCAGCTCATGCCGCACGGTGAAATCTACTAACAGGTTAATTCGGGATAGGGCGTAGCTATCTTTCGGACAAGTTATATTCAGATCAGTAAAGTTAATACGCATTCTTCATTTCCAATTCGCCTTCTTCACCATGACTACACTGGCTAGCCATTTTGGGTAAGTGGTTTCTTTAGTAAACCCTGCTACCTTGAGTTTGCTGACCTCTTCGTTGACGACTTAGCTTCTTTCTTAGGAGAAAACTTTCTGCTTCTGTTTGATAGGTTTGGCCTTAGGCTTCACATTTAACCAATGAATCATAATCACTGGGTCTATTCCTAGCATGTTTTGGTGCGACCAGGCAAAGACATCATTGTCTTCCCTTAAGAAAGCTCTTAACAGATCTTCACATCTTCTTGTAACTGGGTCCTGATGAGCACTGTTCTAGTCTGGTCGGCTTCATTTATCAGGACTTCGTTGGTTCTCCCTATTTCAACTCCTTTTCATCTTGGACTCCTATTTTCTCAATACTCATGCTCTCTTTGGGTAGATGTGTCAACAAGGAGGTGCAATAACACTACCGAGCAGAAACTTGATCCCCTCTCGCGTATCACACTCCCTAAGACGTGGGGAACTTAACAAATAAGTGATAGGTGGATGTTACTTCTTTGAAGCTATTTAGAGCTGTCTTTCCTAATATTACATTATAGACTGAAGAACTATCCTCTACAAGGAACGTTATCATCTTGGATAGTTTGAGATGGTTGTCCCCAATGGTTATAGGGAGCTGGATGGATCCCAGTGGATATACTCGATCTCCAGCGAAACCAACTAGAGGGGATATCATGGGTTGCAACTTTCTCTAACCTATATCCATCTTATCAAAAGCAGTAACAAACATAATGTCTGCTGAGCTTCCATTATCCACTAATATTATCCTGATGATATTGTTGCTGATCAGCACAGTGATGATGATAGGATCATCTTGTGGCTGTTGTACGCCCTTATAGTCGTGCTCAGAAAAAAAATTGTAAATATGTCTTCTGTCTCATCGTCTGACCAGGATGTTATATCTTGCATACTCTAGGAACTTTAACTGTGTTCATCCTAGACTCTGATTCTCTTAGCATGAGCCTTTCTTGCTGACTTGGACTCGTCTTCACCCGTAAATCCCCTCACAATGGTTTTAATTTTCGGACGATGAGGGTCTTCTCGTCGCCCTGGCTGGTCGGGACAACGCTAGCATCTCTTGGGGCTTAACCTTCTTGCTTTTTCTTCTCTCGAATGACAAACCAATTTAACTTCCCCCGCCTAATCATACGCTCTAACTGTTCCTTTAGATCATAACATTCCTCTGTGTTTTGGTCGTGGACTTTATGAAAATGATAATATTTATTCTTGGATCGCTTCATCGGGTGACTCTTTAATTTGGATGGCCATTTGAGATTAGGATCACCCTTAATGTAGAACAACACCTGCTCTAAAGGGGCAGCCAGAAGAGTGAAGTCCTTGTACTTGACTTCATTGGATCGACGATATAGGGCATCTATTCCCTTTCCTCTTGGCTATTCAGGGTTCCTGGGCAGTGCTCGTCATTCGGTTTTTCATGGTCTTTTCTCTGTTCTGGGCAGCTCATCATTATTCTTTAGATGCCTAGCATCAACAACATCCTCAGCATTCATATGTTTTTGGGCTTTGTGCATCAATTCTGCCATGTCAGTTGGAGGGGTCTTTGATAGGGATGATGGTAAGAGGCAGCCGATGAAGGCTGTTAAGGCCACCTTATTGTCCACCCTATCGACCTGGAGTGCTTTCTGGTTAAACCTATTTACATACTCTCAAAGTCATTCGCCCTTCATCTGTGTTATGTTTAACAAATATGTCGCTGGTTTTTTTTGCCTCTACCCCCTATGAAGTGGCTATTAAAAAAATGCTTAATTGAGAGAAAGATTCTACTTATTCAGATTTTAACTTAGCGAACCAGATTTGAGTTGGGCCCCTCATAGTGGTGGGAAAAGCCCTGCACATTATTTCCTCTAGTACAGTATAAAGGTAGATCATTAACTTGTAATTATCTAAGTGATCTAGGGGGTCGGTAGTGCCATCAAAAATATCTATCGATGACATCTTGAATTTAGGAGATAATGGGACTGTCATTATGGCTGGTATAAAAAGGGAGTCGGTTTTATGCGTAAGGATTTCGAGAGTGGAAGGAGTTTTACGTCTCATTGCTTCCATCATGTTATTAATTTGTGCTTTTCACTTCACAGATTTGCTCATCCCTAACTGTCGACATCCCTAATTGCTCGGCCTTCTCCCTCTAGTTATTTAGAACTTTTTGTGCTTAGTTTAGAGGTTGTTGTAAGTTAACTCCACTTGAGACCTCCTCTAGTTCTTCTCTCCGAAGTGGATCACGAGCTTCGTTGACATCCTCCCCGTGTTGGGATTTCCCTGTTGGATATCTGGGTTCATATGCCTATAGGAGAAGGGGGTGATCTTCTTTCCTTTTCAATGCCTAATGTACTGCAATAGCTCCTGGTGTTGTTGAACCAACTAAAAAATTCCCTTAGTTAGGTGTTGAGGTTGTTCTTAGACGTGATTAAGATGCCAATTTTCTCCTTGCGCTTGTGAATTTTTGTTCGCTCTGTTTCGATTTTGTTGGCTTTATGGGAGCCAAAATCTCCTTTAAGGGACTCGCTAGTAAGTGGGGGAGTCCTCCTCCACGTGTTATCAGTGCTTGACAGCCCATCATGTCAGTACGCCACATGTGTACTGCGAAACCCCTTAAGCCTACCCGTAATACGTATAGATGCGGGGCTTTACGCTGCCATGAGTATAAGAAAATAAAGTTACGCCTTCACCACCACCTACAGATTTTGGTGAGATGGTAAACGCTTGATCCAATAATTGGTAACAGAGTGAGGTCTCAAGTTCGATTCTCCTAGATGGCATACTGCTTGCAGGTAGGTGCTGGGGGGGATTGTTAGCCTGGGTTTGGGCCAGCATCCGGCTGTGGCGGAGGTTCGAGTTTGGGCCAAGTCATAGTCAACTTGTGGTGCTTGGCGCTGTATCCTTTAAAGAAATAAAGTTGCACATTCACCACTACCTGCGGGTTTTAGTGAGATGGTAAGCGCTTGATCCTAACAATTGGTATCAAAGAGAGGTTGCAGGTTCGAGTCTCCCCAAAGTAGTTTTCAGGGGGGATTATTAGATCTATGAGGGCCAAAATCTTCTTTAAGGGACTCGCTAGTACGTGAGGGGGGTCCTCCTCCACGTGTTACCACTGCGAAGCCCTTTAGGCCCACCCACAGTATGTATAGACGCGAGACTTTGCAATGCCATGAGTATAAAGAAATAAAGTTACTCATTCACCACCACATACGAATTTTGGTGAGATAGTAAGTGCTTGGTCCAACAGATTTGTTTCCTTCACCATCGATCTTGTCCTAACCATCTACCACAGGATTCACCAATTAAAGAACAAAGTTTCCCACTAACGGCGCCAAAATGATGGTGTTCCTCCATGAAACAGCTAGAACAATAGAATTGGACTTGAAATGGATATGAAAAGACCCTTAGAAAGGGGGCCGGAGTGATTTTCGGGGAGTCCCCTCTAACGGTTATGTTAGAATTCTGGTAAAGTTATGGCTAAGGAAAAATGAGTCGAACTGTAATAGGTTTCTAGAATGCATACCTCCCATCTTCGTCGGTTACCTTCTTTATACAATTTCAGAGCCACGTGACCAACAAATCAAGTGAAGACCGTTATAACCACTTGCTTGGGAATCTATCATGGAACCCACACGCAACCCACGATATTCACTTATTGACCATGGCATACCGTTGATCATCTAATACATCTCCCACAACAGATCAAGAATGCTACCTTGGGCTCCACTGAATCCTAACTTGGGCCTTTAGAGTATTTGAGCCCCGCTGTATATCGCCCCCATTAGAATGTGTTAGTTTTAGCCATACTAAAATATATTATAACTTATACAATAACATTTTTAAAACAATATTATTGTTTATAATTCCTAAATATAGATTTGATCATTATTACATATATCTGTATAGCCAAATAAAAATTATGTTTATAAAATTTTATAATCTATAGTTTTGTAGTATGACAATGCAATAGTGTTTTTTTTTCTTGTTTATGAAATTTCTAAAGATGGATTTATTGTAGTTCTCCTATTTTAAAATAAAAGGCATGTGACTTGATAAAAAGAGGAAGAAAGGTATGCTAACTAAGTAGGGTTATATTTAAAGTATTAAGGCCTCAATTGATGCTCGTTATAGGGTTTGAGATTGGATTATTAATTTGGTGAACCTAACAATTCTTTATTTGATTGCTATAAAATAAATTAGATTAATAGTTCGGTCAAATTAACAATTCCATATATTAGTAATATCTACCTCGATATGGTATTATCAATCTAATCCCCTTAGATTAGATGGTGAATTTCATTATTACTTGTACTTTATTTTTTATTAAGAGAATTATTATCATTTCGTATAATAAAATAAATAATTTATTTTTAATGTCAATAACATTTTTGTCAGTAAAAGTAAGTAGAAATTTTTATTATGTCAAATAGTGCAATATAAAAATACATTTTTTAAAATAAGAAATAGATAAAAAATCAAAATTTAAATGGTGAGATGTTAAAAAATCAGTGCAAACATCACCTAAAATTGTATTTTCGTTTTTTATATTTTACGGCCATTTTACAAAAATATATAAAACCTTCACTAAATAATTTAAAATTCATAAAAACAAAAATGAGTAAAATTTTAATTTTTTAACTTGTTGAAATGTTTACGTTTCAAAAATTTAGACCAAAAACAAATCCCAAACAGCGCTTTAGCTGTATAAGTGAATGGTTAAAACATTAGGAATAATATAGAAAATTAATAAATATAATTTAATCTTATATTATTTAATTTGGCTCAAAATAAGCATGAATTTGTCTAGACAACATGGAAAAGTAAGCACATTATTAAGAAGTATTTTTAAAATACGATCGCGTGGTATATATATTTTAGAAATAAAAAAATAGGGTAGCACTTCTTAACTCATTCTTATCTTTACATTTAAAGAATAAAAATGAATCAATATATAGTTTGATTAAGATTGTTTTTTATTTTATTTATTAAATAAAAATACTAAAACCCTGATTGAAAATTAGTTTAAAATTTTTTTTTTATTTTTTTATATTTTTAGTTAAAAAATTAAATTAGATTCAAAGTATGTTATTTGACAACTTAATTTTTAAATTAGATTTTTTAAAATTTGTTATTTTAGTAAAAAGTTAACTATTTTTTTACTTTTTGTTCACAATGAACAATTTTATTATTTTATATATTTAATATTAATAATTATATATAGTTGATAGTGTTAGCAAATAAGATATAAATTATGGGTATTATTATTTTTTTAAAATAGTAAGAATTTAAATAAAATATTTTGAAAATTTGTGTTTTGATTTGATTTTTTATTTTTTATTTTTATTTTTTTTATCAAACAAATAATTTTAATTTTTTAATAATTTTAATTAAAAAAATCAAAAATTAAGACCCAATCAAAACTTAAGTAAACAATAATATTGCTATACTAAATAATTGTGTTTGACAATTATAGAAAAATAGGTGAAGGATATTTATTGCAGAGTGGGAGGGTATATTAATGTAGAGACAGGAAGGACCAACTGAACTGCCTTAGTCACGCAGCTGTCATCCGATTATACAAACCCACACATCCTCTCTCCCACCTGGGATTTCTTGTCCCAAAAATTAGTTAATTTTTTATTTTAAATTATTTCAAGTTAGATAACTAAAAAAAAATTATTTATTAATTTTAGTTGCGCGCACCTTAATTACTAAAATATTGTTTGACTTAAAATATAATGTTTATAATAAACAGATGTGTGAAATAAAAATTTTAATATTTTTTATAAAATATAAAGTATTTTATGTTAATAAACAAAAAAACAAGAATGATAAAAGTCAATAAGCAAAAGGCAAAAAAAAAAGAGATTGCCAAACAAAAAGAAAGTAATTTTTTGTCCTTTAAATTGAAAAGCTTTAAGGTTTTGTTTGGAATGTTTAAAAAATTTTACTTTTAAGATATTTATATATACTTTTTTAAAGTAAAAAAAAGTTTGATTGTTTGAGATAATTCTTTATAGTAGTTTTTTTAGTTTTTATTAAAATATTTAAAATATTCTTACGTTTTGCTTTTAAATTGTAGTATTTGAAATATTAGCACGATTTTTATTTTTGGTGAGAAGAGTTGAATATTTTATTAAAGATATTATAGTTATTTTATTCTAAAAAAATTAAGTGTACGAAATATGTATATAGTTTTTTTCTTAGAAAAACAATTGAAAAAAAAGTTAGTGACTTTTTTGATATGCTTAACAGTGCAGCTTGAAAAAAGATGATATTTAAAATATAAAAAAAGCTTTTAAGTAAAACCAAACAAAGACTTAGCCTATGTATGGCTTATTTTTTTTTTGAAAATTTTTTATTTAAAAACCTCTTAAAAAGTATATTTATTTGGCCTTTTACTTTAATCAATTGACTTTTTGAATATTTTTTTACATTTACTTTTTTACCAAAAAGTTAAAAAAATAAAAAACTTACAAAAATACTAAGTTAAACACAAGCATAAATTATATAAAAAAATTTAAAAATATATATAAATCTTGAGACATATCAAATAATTTTTAATCTGTAAAGAGATAGAGACATGTAGGCTGGTGATTCCTAACCTATTCTCTATTACAGCAAATAAGAGCTTGCAGCTGTCGGATCTCTCTCTCTCTCTCTCTTTCTCTCTCTCTCTCCCCACCAGCCTTTTATCCCCTTCCTCTTCTAGTTAAACACAAACTTCTGCTTCAAACAACCCGTCTGTGAATCATTAACAACAACAAAAACATCGCTACAGCCATCAAACATCTCTTTCCGTTTCCATGCGCATGGAGGTGGAGGAGAGAGAGGGAGACTAGAACACAAGACAAGTTTGTGTGGAGATCTATAGAGAGAGAGAGAGAGAGAGAGAGAGAGACGAATCTAGACTTTTCTCGTTGTTATCAATCAACCACCACTCCATCCATTCACAGTCCAGAGGACATCAGTTCATCTGTTGAGTGTTGCATCAAGAGTTTGATGCGCAGTAATTTGTCGTTTAGATGCCATGGCATATCAGCATTATCGATCACCATTCGGTGACACAACTTACACTAAACTCTTCGTTGGGGGCCTCGCTTGGGAAACACCCACCGACGTAATGTGCACTTATTTTGAGCAATTTGGAGAAATTCTCGAAGCCGTTATCATCGCAGATAAGAGCACCGGCAAGTCCAAAGGATATGGATTTGTAAGTTCTTAGTTATAATCTTTTCATCCATATGTACACAGAGTTAAATTACATAACTAATTATCGATCACTGTATTTTATCGATAAACTATATATTGATCAATAGTAGATTCTGTTTAACTCTCTGTACTTGGATTTGTTATTTGTAATAATGTATATAGGATTAGGAGGATGAACATGCATGTTTATGAATGAACAAAAAAACAGGTAACTTTTCGAGATCCAGAATCGGCAAAAAAAGCTTGCGTTGATCCAAATCCTGTCATTGACGGAAGAAGAGCCAATTGTAATATCGCTTCACTTGGACGCCCTCGACCATCACCTCCTAGAGGTTAATATGCTTATATCTATGTATGTATACAATATGTATATACATACATATACATCTATACATTAACACGCACACACACACGTGTATATATATATATATATATATATATATATATATATTACACAATTATATAAATGTAACACCTTTTTGTAGCCTCATTACACTTTTTAAATTTTAATAATATTTGAGACAAAATAAATTTTTACTCAAATACATAACTTTTCATACTTTTAATTTTTAAGGTAAAATAAAAAATATAATTTACTCAACCTT
>JAOTRH010029366.1:0-21257 GCA_034768845.1 Heliamphora exappendiculata | reverse complement strand
AGCAAAAGTCTCATCAAAATTGATGCCTTCTTCTTGATTGTAACCTTGGGCTACCAATCGAGTTTTGTTCCTAAGAACTACTCAATTTTCATTTATTTTATTTCTAAAAAACTATTTTGTACCAATAATGGAGTGTTCTTTAGGTTTTGAGACTAAAGTCTAAACTTTGTTTCTTTCAAATTGGTTTAGCTCTTCTTGCATAGCAAATATCCAAAATTCATCGTTTTTGACTTTCTCAAAATGTTTTGGTTTAGTCTGAGAAATGAATGCTAAATTACCATAAATATTATGTAGAGAAGAGCGAGTTTTAATACCTTGAGATGAATCAGCAATGATTAGATTTTTTGGGTGACCATGAGCATACCTCTATTCTTTAGGTATATCTGAATTTTCTAGATTTTCGAATTCTGTAATCTGTTGGAGTGTATTTTGTTGTGGATTTGAAACTTTCTCTTGATTTGGCTATTTTTTTTCTTGATAAAGATATCTTCTATAAATTTTTCTATGTCTACAAGATTATCTTCACAGAAATCCTTTAAAGAACTAATGTTAGCTTTATCAAAAACAACATGTATAAATTCTTCAACAACTATGATTCTTTTGCTGAAAACTCTATACGCTTTACTAGATATAGCATATTCTAAAAAAATACATTCATCAGATTTTGCGTCGAACTTGCCTAAAAGTTCTTTGTTGTTGTTTAAAACAAAACATTTGCACCAAAAAGCACAAAAATAATTGACGTTAAATTTTCTTCCATCTCATAGCTCATATGGAGTTTTCTTGAGAGATGCTCTTATCATAACTCTGTTTATGATAAAGCAAGCGGTATTGACAGCCTCGGTCCAAAAGTATCTTTGTAGATTATTTTCACAGAGCATGGTCCTAGCCATTTCTTCCAATGTTCTATTCTTCCTCTCAACAACTCCATTTTATTGAGGAGTTTTAGGAGCAGAGAAGTTATGGTTAATTCCATATTCATCACAAATTTTTTAAAAATTTTTGTTTTTAAATTCTCTACCATGATCACTTCGGATACTTGTGATTTGAAAAAAAATTTCATTTTGAACTCTCCGAGAGTGTTTTATAAAAGATGCAAAGGTTTCATCCTTATGAGTTAAGAATAGCACCCAAGTGTATATAGTGAAGTCATCAACAATAACAAAGGCTTATTTTTTGCCTCCAAGGCTTAAAGTCGTTGTTGGAGCAAATAAATCTATATGCAATAGTTGTAATGGCCTAGAAGTTAAAATCTTATTTTTAGAAAGAAATGAACTTCTAATTTGTTTGTCTTGTTGGCATGCATCACACACTTTGTCTTTCAAATTTGATTTGGGGTAACCCAATCAGTAATTCTTTTTTTAAAAGTTTAGAAATCAAGTTCATGTGTGCATGTCCAAGTCTTCTATGTCATAACTAACTATTATCACTTAAGACTGCAAAGCACTTGGTATTATTTTTAGAAAGAATATTTAGAGTAAATGTATAAATATTTTTATGCCTATGACCTTCAAGAATAACTTTATTATTGGTTGAATCTTCAATAACACACTTAGCACGATCAAACACAACTTTGTAGCATTTGTCACAAAGTTAGCTCATGCTAAGAAGGTTATGTTTCAAACCATCAATAAGCAAAATATTTTCAATAGAAGGGAAAGAAATTTTACTAATATAGCCAAATCATATGATTTTTTCTTTGCTATTGTCTCAAAATGTCACAAATCCACAATCTTTTGGCTTGAGAGATAAAAACATTAATTTGTTGCCCGTCATGTGTTGTGAGCAAGCACTATTGAGGTACCACATTCCCTTCTTGAATGAGAATTTAAGACACACCTACAAGGAGAATCAAGTTTTGATCTTTGGTACTCAAATTTTCTTGGGCCCTTTGATGTTTGTTCCTTGAGAAGGTGTTCCTTTAGGAACCCAAGCCTTTTTGACAGAAATATTAGGAGATTTTTTGTATGGGCAGTGTGTGACAACGTTTTCATGCACATAACAGTAAAAATATGTAGCATTTGAATGATTTGATGATGCTTTGACAAAAATATTGCTCAAGAATTTTTGTTTCTTGTTAGGTTTATAACCAATTCCAGTTTTGTCAAAAACACATTTTTGCATTCCAAGAAGTTTATTCAATTTTTTCTTTCATTGAGTGAACTTATAAACTGTTTTTATAAGATCCTCAACTGTTTCATTCAAAGTTTGGTTTTCATTTTTCAGATCAGAGATTTGTTTTGTTAAAACAGATTTTTCACTTTTTAAAGTCTATTTAAGTTGAGAAGAAAAGAACCAATTTTTTTAGAATAGAATTTTTAGCATCTAATTTTCTCAACTCATCATGTAAATCCTCAAAAGTATTTTGCAGTTCTTCTAAGAAAAAAGAGTCAGGAGTTACCTCATCATCTCCTCTGGCTATAAGACATAGATTGGCAACTTTATTTTTTTCCTTTTCATCCTCAGAGTAGCTGTCATCGCTTTTGCCATAATTTAAGCTTTTCTTGAATTACTTCTTGAGCTGAGGGCATTCAGTATTGATGTGTCCAGGCTTATTGCATTCGTAGCAGATTATTTCATCTTTTTTGTTTTCTGTTTTGAATCTGCTGAAATCACCTTTGAACTTGTTTGGTTCTCTCTTGTATCCTTTATTTTTGAAGAATTTTCATTCTCCTTGTTTCTTATTTCTAAGAAATTTCTTGAGTTTCTTTGTGATGAGAGCCATGTCTTCATTCTCATCACTGGAGGAATCTTCTTCAGATTCTTCATCATGAGTTGATGACTTGAAGGTAATGCCTTTTTTCTTTTTGTTGTCTTCCTCATCATCTATCTTTATGTTCATCTCATGGGTCATGAGAGAACCAAGAAATTCTTCTAAGCTGAGCCTATTTAGGTCTTTGGCTTCTTGAATTGCCGTGACCTTAGCTTCCCAATTCTTTGGCATACACCTCGAAATTTTTTCTGACCATTTCTGCATTAATGTAAATCTTGCCAAAAGATTTCAGTTCACTGATAATGTTAGTGAAGCGAGCAAACATATCAGATATAGTTTCATCATGCTTCATTGTAAATAGTTCATAGTTATGCACAAGCAGACTGATTTTTGACTCTTTCACTTGATTGATACTCTCATGGGTAATTTTGAGTCTATCACAAATTTCTTTAGTGGTGTCACTAGTCGAGATCCTATTGAACTCGTTTAGGTCAAGTGAGCAGTAAAAGAGATTCATAGCTTTAGCATTTTTTTGTATCTCTCTTATGTCGGTTTCAGTTCATTCGGCATCTGGTTTAAGGACAGCAGCCCCTTCAACAGTTATAGTTTGTTCCATTGAATAAGGAAGGTCTATTGGTCGATTGTCCTTTGGATTGGGTAGGCCCGATGCTATTGGTTGCCTTATAAAACTCTTAGACTGTTAAGTCAAAAATAAGAGCCCAAGCTCTGATACTAATTGTTGGATCTAGGCAACCCAAGAGGGGGTGTGAATTGGGTCTTTAAAAAATAAATAGCAATTTAAAATTTTTTAAAATTTTTTTTTAATATTGCAATAAGGCAAGATAAGAAAATATGAAATCAGTGCAAGTATTAAAAGATGAGGAATAGAGAGATAGAACCAGACATCAGAGATTTATAGTGGTTCGTCTTTATCCTAGCCTGCATCCACTGCTCAAGATCTCTCTTGAATATTTTTACTATTCAGAATACTTCATGGGCGTATTCCAAGCCGTTACAATCTTCAAGACTTCGCTTGAACGATCTGAATATTTACTAGTACATTCACAAGCCTATTTTAGCTTCAAGAAAATCCTATGAAAATAAGCTTCTATTTTCTTCTAATCTCTCTTGAACTCTTCTTTGATGAGATTCACTCACTCATTCAAAGGATAAAAGGTGACTCACCATTGATTACAATAAATGAAGAGTATTAATGATGAACTCTCACTCTCTTTACATAAATGATTTACAATAAATGAAAAAGTAAAGAGAAAATGAGAAACAAAAACTGGAGTTACAGCAATAAATGTGAGCTTGAAATATCTGAGATTGATTTGAGTAATAGAACAGTAAATGCATGTCTCCAACCTTCTTAAATGCTGAGAAGTAACTCCTTATATAAGTTCTTGGGGTATCATGACCGTTGGAGGTAGGTGGGAGCAATTAATGCCAAAAATCCAGCCGTTGAGATCTGTCGTATTTTGAATTTCTGTTGCCAGGGTCGGCACAAAGTGTCTAGGGAAGGGTTCTTCAAGTGGTTGGGTCGACACGAATTTTCTGAGGGGCCGACACAATTTCTGCATTCTACCTTTTAATATTCTGGTGTCGACTCGTTTGAAAGTTCTGCATCCGGAGGAACAACTTTGTGTCGACTCAACTTGCCTTTGGTGTCGACCCGAGTTTCTACAAAAAGTCTCAGTTCTTTTGTGTCGACACATTTGATCTCTGGGGTCGACACCAACATTCTGCTGGCAGGCTCAGGACTTTTGTTTCGACGCATATGTGCTTTGAGGTCGACACCAAAATTCTGCAAGAGGTCTCGGTTGTTTTGTATCGACACAATTTTCATTTGTGTTGACCCAAACTTTCAGATACCAAAAGTGATGATCACTTTTGTGTCGACACAAAATTGATTTGCGTCGACCAAAATTGAGTCCTGAGAGCTTCGGCTCTTTTGTGTTGATACAAAACTTATTTTTGTGTCGACACTAAAGCTTTGATACCTGAAGATCAACTTCTAAAACAGTTTGGGTGTCAAACCAGTTGATCAATGGGTGTTGACACACTTGATAGGTTTCAAGTATTCTTTGCCTTAAAAGTATTTGACTTAATTTTCAATTAAGATCAACACGAAATATTTTTATTCAAGAATGCTTACGTGTTTGATCCTTTTTGAGATATAAGTCATTTTTTTTGTTAAGGTGTCAATTTTAATTGTTCAAAATGTGTTAACACTTTCATTTTGAAAATATAAAATATGATTCATTTAAATCAATTTATTCTTAGAAAATAAATTATGAAAATTATTAAAATCAAAATAAAAAACCCTTGAGTTAATAATCTCTCATTTTTTATTGATTACAACCATATTTATATTTTCTAAAAAACGATTTAAAATATTTTTCAACAAGGGTTCTCCCCTTATCGATATGCCTTAAATATAAAAAGTAATTACAATAGCTAGGCATATAACAGAGTGAAAGCATATAATTTTTAACATAATTTGCACAAGAGATCAAGAAGCATTCTGAATTTATTTTAATTTGTGCAAAATAGTGAATATGTGCAAAGTGATTTACCCAATCACATTCAATTCATTCAACAAATATTCATAGACAACTAAATTAGATATAATGAACATGATATGAAGACATAACAACTATATTACCATTCATCCAAAACAAAAAAATTGTTCAAACATTTACAGTATTCAAACTATTCAATCCATATAAACAGTTAAACAAAAAAAATGTATGTCAAACAGATACATCTTCTCTATCATTCAAATTTTGAAAAAAAAATTTTGAAACTCCCTTTACTCCCCTTCACTTCTTCACTTTCACTCCCCTTGTCTGTTCTACTGTAATTTCTCCCATTTTGAAATCTTTAAGGAAAAGCTATTCATCATCCATGAATTTCTTGAAGTCCTTTTTGGCATTGACCTTCTCCTTGCTAGCAGAGGCACGTTCCTTTGCAGCTCGTGACAACCATGTCAAAAGGTCATTTTAATAGCAACGAGCACAACGACGCACTAGGGACAAAACAGTAGGCGAATCTCGGTAACAAGCGCGATGAACTATTCCTGAACGCACTACAGGCTATCTAGGATGGCCATACCAGAATTTTGAATGCATTAGCAGGACTAACAAATTCGCTCTTAGCCGCAGTAACAAACGCTAACTGAGTAAAAGCACTAGTTGAGAGGACACCAGCAAAAGAAGTTCCCGCAGGACCACAAGGGACCCCGATTGGTCAACAATAGCCTATAAAAATGCCCAGGCCCCATGCACAAGTGACCCCGATGATGATTCAGGGTTCCTTCAATTCGGATCCCTTCCCACCAGGGATGCAATCCCAATTTGCTATGATCGTGAATGTCTAAGCGATGTTCAAGCAGGAGAGAACGAATAAGCAACTGCCATCCTTACCAGATCCAGATATCCAGCCACCTTATCCATTGTATCTGTTAAGGGTGCCTTACCTCGAAGGATATACGGCCCCAAAGTTGATGAAATTCAATGGAAGAAAGGGAAACGCCAGGGAACACGTGGTAAGGTTCGTAGATACATTAGGGGCCTATGGTAGGGACCATACACTCCGCTTGCACGAGTTCTTTAAGTACTTGACAGATAGAGCTTACAGCTGGTACATTAACCTTCCCCTAGGCTCAGTCATCACTTGGGCAGACATGGTCAACAAGTTCCACACGAAGTTTTTCCAAGTTTATAAGAAGGTTACAACCTCACCTTGGTGAGGGAGAAGCAGAGGCTAGGGGATGATTTGCTTGAGTATGTGAAGAGATTACAGGACTTAGCTATTGAATGCCATGAACCAATCAATGAAACCTACCTAGTACAGATTTGTGTTTATGGGATTTTACGGGAGTACATAGCTCATTTCATTAATCTCAATCTGCCCACATTTTCAGCTCTGATCGAGGTAGCTCAAAACCTCCATATTATAATCAAATCGCCTACCAAGTTGGTGCCCTTCTGCAGTGACAAGGCCCAAGCTTCTACAGCTTATGGTGGGCCGAAGAAAGAAAAAGGAAAGGGACATGATCGAAACAAACAATAGCGAGACAATGATGCACTGTCATACCGTTGTAGTATCAAGATGGTAAAGAAGCTAGTGAAAGAGTGGGTAGCTGATAACGATTTGACACTCCTGTCGGTGGAAACCCTTTCATCCAAGAAAGACATATGGGCCAAATTACTATGTCTATCATCAAACCACCTCGCACTCCACAGAGAGGTGCTTTACACTTAGAGGAGTTTTCAGAAGGAAGATGGTTGAGAAGCAGTTAAGGTTCATAAACGAAAAGGACAACGATGTCAAAAAGAGACTGTTTCCCGAGTATGGCAAGGAGGTTAATATGGTGATAGGAGATGTCAAAATACACGAAGTAGCAGACTACAGGGGCAAGCAGGATCTAGTGGAAGCCTTGCAGAAGTCATTCAAATTCAAGCAGTTTTATGACTAGCTCGGATTCACAGCAAAGACACGAAGAGATGCGACCGAGGCAATCATACGTGTAGCAGAGGCCAATAACTCGAGTTGCATGGCTTCGGA
This sequence comes from Heliamphora exappendiculata, assembly GCA_034768845.1. Lineage (NCBI taxonomy): Eukaryota > Viridiplantae > Streptophyta > Magnoliopsida > Ericales > Sarraceniaceae > Heliamphora > Heliamphora exappendiculata. The sequence goes on along the minus strand of JAOTRH010029366.1, from coordinate 13,972 downwards.
GGGAGTACTTCGAAAGGTAGCCACCAACTCCTCAAATGCAATAGTGCTTACCGATTGCGACAAAAGATACCCCTTTCCTCATAATCGTCCTTTATACATTATTAGTGTTATAAATAGAGTATCGTTTAGGCGCATAATTCTAGATTGTGAGGCCTCGATTAATATCATGCCTAGGAAAACTTTTGAAAGAATAAGAATTTCAGAGGACAAGATAGTCGACCAACCTATAAGTGTGACTAGTTTCAGTGGAAAGTGAAAGAAAACCTAAGGCTATATTACGGTAAACCTCGGGCTGCAGGGGATCTACATGCCTGTCAAGTTTCATATTATCGACGCGGACACAAGCTACTATGTCATCCTAGGGAGATCTTGCATGTACAGGTATAGTGCTGTGACCTTCAGTTACCACGAGTGTGTAAAGTTTTGTTGGTAGGGGAAGGAAGTTACCATGGGGGCCACGAGGAAATCGTTCCACATCGGGGAAGCTCATCTAGCAGAAGCTGTTTTCTTTAACGAGCTGTCAGAAAGCAAGTAGATAATTGATAAGGAGGGATTAGTGAAGATACCGAAATGGGAAGACATGAACAAAGGAAGAATGGAGACGGGATCAACCTGCAAGATAAGTCATAAAAACTGACGAAGCTTGTGAAGTTGAGGAGGGAGGAAAGATGGCCTATTATTTATGAAGGTGCATAGGGTTAGTCGTCACTTCCCAAGCAACTAATCCTGACACCGACAAAGTCATTCTATCGCAACCAGCACCCGACTACATGTAAGATGGCCCTCGACTCCAACAGGAGTCGTTAGAAGAGGTCAACTTGAGCACATATAGTGAGTCGTCCAAACCAGTGTATGTCAGCTAAATGTTGATAGAGTAGTTCAAAGGGAGCTTGATCAGATTACTGAGGTAATATTCCGATGTATTTGCATAGAACTGTGAGGAGATGCTCGAACTAGACGAAGAATTAGTAACACACCATTTAGATGTACTCCCAGATGCTTGATGTAGACACCTCAATCTGACCAAGCCAAATCTTAGGCACCCATATCGAATGCGCTCAAATGACCAAAACATGATAATTATGTTCAAAGATACTCCCAAGCAAACAAGATCAAGAATACAATTTAAAACCCAAGAAAAGATCAAGAATACAATTCAAAACCCAAGAAAATCATCAAAAACCTTCAGGCCGTGACATTCCTATCCTCACGACTGCCACTTTTCAAAAATCCTAGAACAAGCCGTGTCTTTGTTATCACGACCGTTACCTTTTTGAAAATCTTAAAGTAAGCTGCGACTTCCTTTGTCACGGCTGTGACTTTTGTTGAAACCCTAAACCTAGCCGTGACTTTTAAAAGTCATAATTGTCCTTCTCATTGCCATAAAAGGTAGCGGTCATCACTGTACAAAAGTAAAAAAGTAGTGACTGTCACTATTATCCCTTTTTAGACAGGTGACAGTATTTCAGAGGGGGTATGTGTTGGTCACCTTGCCTATAAATAGATGGCATTTCCAAGCAGAACAAGAGAGAGAAAGACCTAGATACCAAAACTTTACCCAAATACTCCCCCACTTAATATTCTCCTATCCATTCCATACTTTCCGAGACATGTTCGTGATTTTGCTTGCGTTGAAGAGTTTGTAGAGCTCGTATTAGCTTGGAGGTAGCCTATTCTGACACCCGAAGAGCCATTCGAGGTGGATATTCACATGAGGTAACCATAGGAACCCACGATATTCTTCTAAACCTTTATTTTCTTCCCTTGAGGGTGTTGTGAAAAAGGTTTTCATTTGTTTTCATTGTTTATTTGCTACTTATTTCATTCTAAACATGCATGTATGAGTTTTTTTTCTCATAAATAGTACATCAATGGCTTTTTGTTTTATATATAACAGTTGTTTTCGATTCATTTTTACATTAAAAATACACAAAGCACGTCAAAAACTTTTTGAGGTTCTGAAACATGACGGTCGCAAGCATTTAATGTCACGGCTGTGTGCTTTGTTAAACTTACAGTTGCGGCCTAATCTTTTTGCACATGACTGACTTCTTTTTGCCTTTTTTTCTCACAGCTGCAACATCTTATTGTCACGACCATGACGTTTCTATAAGGCTAAAAACTTGAAAACTCTCTTTAAGACTTTCAGTTATTTGTTTATTTTAAGGTTTTTCTCCCTTCCTTCTTATTCTACTTTTCTTTTTTCTTTTATGTAATTCAATTCATGTTCTTGCTAGGTAATGAGTGGTAGATCTGGTTTAGATCGAAAGGATCGTGGTCTCCATTATGTACACCCCATTTTTCTGTATGTTTTGTAGTTATGAAAACATGACGGACGTTGCCTTTTAATGTTATGGCCGCATATTTTGTTAAACTCATAGTAACGACCGACAGTGCTCTTTTCTGTTTGTAACGACTGCACCTTTTATTTCCATATTTGTGACGACCGCCATATTATCTTACTACAGCCGTGATGTTTTGTGAGGCTAACAACATGAAAAATGTGTGTCAAGCACTCTGTTATTCATTTCAATGATATGTATGTCTTGTTTTGAGATATTATTTGTATAGAGGATGAAGGATGGTAGATCTAATCTAGAATAAATGGGTTATGGTCTCTGTCATGCATGTCTTGTCCATTTAAGTTTGTTTTAGACCTAATATGGTGATTATACCCTTTCTGGATCTTTAAAAACTAAGGCCGCGACTTTTATTCATCACGGTCGTGTGTTTTTTGACTCTTTTTGTCATGGTCGCAATACATGTTGCTACGGCTGTGAGTTTTCCACTTGCCCAGTAGCTTAAATATAGTGTCCAAGTCTTTTCTGTTTATTCTGTATAGCCTATTCATAGCATGATAGGAACAAAAATATTGTCGCATGACCCTTAGACCCCTACTTGTTCATTTTATTGTTTACTAGCATGTTTTTTTCTTTGTTTTGTTCAAACGATACATGTTGCATATCTAGAAATAATAACTAAGTTGCATAACCTTAGGATCATAGTTAGGATTTTTTTATTTGCTTGCCCTTGTTTGAACTCTCTTTAACCTTCCGTTTTGTATATGTTACCTTTAAAAAGTTTACAATAAGAATCAACATTGATAAAGTAGAGAGCAACCTCACGGTTGGGCAAAAAGGGTGCCTAACACCTACCCTTTTCATACCTTAGCCATCGAACTCTCTTTTTTTCTGGTTACATTTTTAAAAGACCCTTAGACTTTTTTTTTATTTTTTTTGATTTTTCTCAAAAATCAAGTGGCAACTCTATTTTTCTAAAAAGGGTGCTCGGATACCTTGGATTTTCTTGTTTTGAAAAGAAAAGAACGTTTCTAAAAATAATAGATATCCGGTGCACCCCTCTTTAGACAAAACGCCTGCACCCGATCGGTGAAGAAAGCATCTCAAAAGTATCATCCCGAGCTAGAAGGAAAGATCAAGGTGGAAATTGAGAAGCTATAGAAGGCCAAGTTCATAAAGCCTATACAGTACCCGACCTGGCTGGCAAATATAGTGCCAATGAAGAAGAAGAATGGACTGATCAGAATATGCGTCGACTTTAGAGATCTGAACGAGGTATGCCTGAAGGATGTGTTCCCTCTTCCACATATCGACACACTTGTAGATTCCACCTTGGGTCATGAGATGTTCTCCTTTATGCACGGGTTTAGTGGCCACAACCAGATCATAATGACACTAGGTGATGAAAAGAAAACGGCATCTCGAGCTCCGGTAGGTAATTTCTACTACATTGTCATGCCATTCGTATTGAAGAATGCTGGCATAACATATCAGCGGGCTATGGTGATAGTATTCCATGATATGTTGCACCAGGTGGTTGAAGATTATGTGGACGACCTAGTGGTGAAATCAAAGAAGTAGCAAGGCCATTTGGCTGACTTGAAGGCAGTATTCAGGAGGTGCATAAAGTTTAAAATGAGGATGAATCCATTTAAGTGTGCGTTTAGGGTAACAGTAGGAAATGTTTTTGGGATTCGTAGTCCATCGACATGGAATAGAATCGGACAGCGAGAAAATCAAGTCTATAACGAGCACGCCTCCTTGGTCTCAGAAGTCCTTAAAAGGGTTCTTAGAACAGATTTTATACTTACGGCGCTTCATCCCTGCATTTACAGAGATAACCTCTCCCTTTTCCGAGCTACTTAAGGGAAACATGAAGTTCGAGTGGAACGCAGAGCACCAGTAGGCTTTCGACAGGGTTAAGGAAGCTTTTACCTCTCCTCAAACTGTGATTGAACCATAGCCCAAAAAGCAACTCATATTGTACCTTACATCCACATCAAGGTCTATTGGGGCCTTATTAGTACATGAGGTTGAAGGCATTGAGCTACTAATATACTACATCAGCTGAGAAACAAGAGGCATAGAGGAGAGGGATACCTCATTCGAGAGACATTACCTTGTGTTGGTGTTCATAGCACAAAAATAAAGACATTACTTCCTAGCCCACCGGATCGAGGTGGTAACCAAATGTGACCCCATCATATTCCAAATCAGCAAGCCAGCATTGACAGGATGAGCATCCAGGTGGATGTTAGGTTTAGCCGAGTTTGATATAGTGTGCATGGTACCCTGAGCATCAAGTGCCAAGCTCTAGCCGAATTACTCGCATAATTTCTTGAGCAGGTCATCGAGCTAGTAAGCGAGGAGCTGCCAGAAGACGTGTGTAACACTCTGTTCATAAAAAGAGCTAATGAATGGTGGGTCCTATAGTTCGATGGCACCGCAATAGGGGTTTATGAGGAGCTGGAGTAGTTCTGACTCATCAGGAGTCGAGCAGGAGGATTGAATTGGCCTACAAACTTCAGTTCAACTGCTCAAATAATGAGGCTGAGTACGAGGCACTCATCATAGGACTACTAGAAACAGAGCAAATGAGAGTTAAATGGTTCCAAATCTTGGGAGATATAAAGTCCAGTGGTAAAGCAATCGATAGGAGAGTTCGGGTTGAAAGAAGCTGCCTTGGCGACATACAGAACAATGGTGCAGAAATAACTCGAAAAGTTTAAGGGGCTAAGGTTCGAGCATGTACTAAGGTCAGCCAATAGGCTACTCGATGCATTGTCACTCTGGGGGAAAAACTCTCATTATCAGATGACACGATGACTATCATTGTGAGAAGGAAACATGAGCCGGTCACCCTCTTGGGGCTGTATCCAAGCCAACCCGGGGAAGATTAGTGATCCCCCATTGCCACTCAGTTACATATTGGCCAGGGACAGTACCCATAACTGAATTGGCCCAGTTCACACTAATTGAAGGGGAGCTCTATCACCGAACGACAGAAGCACTATTAACCTGGCGCGTAGACAAAGAGGAGGCTAAACTAAAGCTACACCAAATACATGAGCAGACTTGTGGAGAAGCTGATGTAAGCCTATACAAGATAGTCCAAAGGCAAGGATATTACTGGGCAAAGATGTCAAGAGATGCTGCAACTCTCGGGGAGGAATGCTCACTTAACGAAGTAACATCTGATTGAAGGGTCCCATGCTTAGAGTACTTGCAAGGAGGGGTACTCCCACAAAATCCAATGGTAGTGGCTTGGGTCAAGAAACAATCAACAAGTTACTTTACCAAGCAGGACCAGTTGTTCTAAAAAAGTGTGAAGGGGACCCATTGCGATGCGTATCATACGAGGAAACAGACGAACTATTGAGGGCAGCCCATCAAGGGGAACACCAGGGGAATGCGATTATACGAGCAACTACTCCACTTGGGGTACTACTGGCCCACTATGGAAGAAGACACAAAGAGGCATGTCAAGAGGTGCCAAGCTTGTCAGAAGCACGGTGATATGATATATGCCCCAGCAGTAGACCTATACAGTTTGAGGACCCCATGCCCTTTTCACACATGGGTCATGGATCTCATCAGACCAATACACCCTCAGGTAAGAGGGCATGGACAGATTTTGGTTGCCACAGAAGTGCTTACTAAGTGGGTTGAAGCAATTCCAACGAAGAAAGCAGTGGCAGATGCGGTGACCAATTTTATGAAAGAACACATCACATGCAGGTTTGGAATCCCTCGAGTCATCCTATCGGATAATGGTACGCCATTTGTCAATAGGCAAGTCCAACGGTTGCTCAATTCCTACCAAATAAAGCACCACAAGCCAGCACCCTACTACCTTAAGGGGAACGGACAGTCCGAGGTGACGAACAAGACCCTCATCAAGGCATTGAGTAAGATAATGGAAGAAAATGAAAAGGCAGGGCCATACCACCTTCTGGTGGCACTATGGACCTATCGAATAGCTTAGAGGCTTTCTACCTTGGCTTTGCCCTACTCGTTGGTCTATGGATCTGAAGCAGTATTACCAGTTGAGCTGGCGGTACCCTCGGCCAGAATGGCTCTGGCTATAAGATGGAGCCGGCACCACCAATTGGTAGAGTTAGAGGCAATTAAAGAAAGAAGGCACAAGGCAAGCAAAAAGTTAGAAAATATACAACAAGCAAGGGCAAAAGTGTACAATAAAAGGGTACAGAGGCGGGAATTTAGAGAAAGATACTTGGTGTGGAAGCTACAGGACCTAATCATGAGAGGCTTGCTAATACCCAAATTCACTCCCAAGTGGGAAGGGCCTTATAAATTTGTACAAGGCAGTACCAATGGTTATTATAAGTTAGTGTGAGTTAGCAAGGGTCATAGGACCGGACCCATTAATGTTAAGTTTATTAAGCGATATTATGCATAGAGCTATACAAATGATGAGGTTGAGCAATAAAATCAATTTTTTCTTTCTTTATGAGAAGTTTGAGCAAGCATGAAAAAAATGAAAGAAAAAAAAATGAAAAAAGAGGGTACAAATAAAAAGAGAGAGAAGAGAACAAGGTTCATACTAAGTCCGGCAGAACTTTGTCATCTAAGGCTACTACCAAAGAGCCGGGGTTATCATGAGGAACTTGAACCATCTTCGCTTCCAATTCTTGCTGGGCACAAGCAAATTCAGACTCAGCGACTGCTAGAACAAGTTTAGCATTCGAAAGCCGTCAAGCCGCTAAACTCACTAAGTGTTCCTTCTCATGAACTCGAGCCACAGCTTCAGAACGTCGAAGCAAGGAGCAGGCAAACTTGAGTGTAGCATGCACCCAAGAAAAGTCCAACTTCACAAGCTTCAGGTCGTCAAGAGTGTTCAAAGCCGCGTCTAGTATAGCGTGATCCAGCTCATTCACAGAAAAATCTGATAATTGCTGAACTAAGGAGCTCAACATGTGAAAGTTGTAGCTCGATATCGCAGGCATCTGCAAACCAAAAATTGCAAAAGTTGAAGGGTGATACGTATGGATTGCTTCTAAAACCTTAAGGCCTGATGAGTGAATCTTGTGACCGAGGAAAAGGACTGGGACCTTGTCGACATGATTGGGTCCCTCTAAAGGGTCCTGCTCGGATAGTAGGATGGCTCCCACCGTGGCCCCAATTTCCAACCTTGGGTTGACAGATGCGGTACCAGGTTCTTCTTCTCCCAAATTGAGCTTTTTTGCGCCCGAGAGCCTAATGGAATGTCCCTCGTCATTGGATTTCTCTGCCTAGGAAAGATGGAAATTAAGTAAGGAATCTGTGCACGCAGGGGCATCCATCTTAGTAGCTTTTCCTACCTCTGCCTTAGTGTCGAGCTGGGCTAACTTTACAATAACTTCGTCAGCCATCCCTTGTGGCGAACTAATCAAGCGTCTTCGATGAGTGACTAATAATTGAGCAATGGAGATGTCATCGTCTGACTCGTCCTCTAGATCCGGCAAGTCAAGAGAAGGAGAGTGATGTAGGGAAGTGCCGGGCAAGATCTACACAGTTAGGGAAAGAATGAGCTAAAGGAAAGAAGGAAGGAAGCACATGTATATGAACCCATGTAAGAAAGAAAGAAGGTCTAGAATCATACCCGGCGTAAGCACTTCAAAGGGCGTGCAGGGATCGAGGAGGGATCTACTTCCTCAGGATGAGAACCTATGCCAGTAGCATCTGCTCCGGCATTCTCGGCACGGCGAACAGCTTGTACCATGGACCGCGTCACTCGGCGCTCACTAACTCTCAACAGCTGGGTAACACCGATACTGGGAGGGGGGGCGACGCCACAATCTGCGACCAAGATAGCATACTTGTTGCGGGTACCCCTCGAGCTCCTCTTCACAAGAAGGCGGCATGAAGTAATAGCCTTCAGTAGGGACACATCAACTGAGACCACAAGCTTGGTCGCTGGAAAACAGATGAAAGAGTCTTGATTGTTGCGCTAGTAGGTAATGTGGCTTAGTGTAGGACGTCCAACTGAACCACAAGAGGGCAACTCCATCGAAGAAACAGCAAATGGTAGAACCAAGTCCCCATGAAGGAAGGGATCGAAACTTTCTAGGAAAGAAAAGGCTCCAAAGGGATGAGAAGGTACCCCTTGGTTAAAACCAAATTGGTGAGCCACTCGATCAGGGCGATAAAAGGTTGAACCAACACCGTCTTCTGCGATGGAGGGTATGTAACCAGGGAAGAGCATGGAAATCATGGTTAAATGAATGCTCTGAAGGGCAATGGCTGTCTTGAGGTCAAGAATCTCTGGAGAGTCGAAGTAAACATTGGGGCCAGTCACCCCACGACGAATGGTTTTGTAAGGACAGGCTCTTAAGAAGTTAGAACTGTGGAAAAAGGATATAATGTTTTTGGATGTGCTTAGCCCATCCCATCGAAGTATTAAAGGGCTAGTGCATGCTGTTTCCTCTTCAATGACGTGGTCGCTTGGGCTGATCCTACGAATCTTTTTTCTCGAACGAAGACTACGGGGTTGAGGGGAAAAATCTAGAAAATTCTTGTAGAGCACTACTTGCAAGAAGGTTGTGGCAAGAAATGTAGCAATATCATATCGACTCAGAGCGTTCTATCTCCAACTTCACAAGATCAAGTCAACGACATAATGTTTCGAGGAAGAGTGGGGCAAGTGGAATTTCATCGCCTTGAGCCAACCGAATTACCAAGGGAAATACCAAAGGGCTCACACTTTCAGGAAGGCCCTCAGGAATGACGAAGGTGGACATGAATAAGGAAATAAAAGCATGAAGGAATAGCTCACCCTATAACATTTAAGAGGGAACTCCACTCAATCCTCCTCCACGTCTTTTGATTGCACATCTTTGAAGAAGAGACGCATCCACGAGGCAAAAGTGGATTTAGTGTTAGAGCAGCGAGTGGGAAGTGGGGCTCTCTCATCGTCAAAATAGCTCCCGTAGTTGCCCGAGCGAGTAAGGCACGAGCGCAACTCGGCTATCATAGCAGCATCGGCCTTTGATAGATGATCCGGGTCGAAGGCAGTCTGGCCACGAATGGGGAGGTGCAACATAATATAGACGTCCTCAAGCGTAGGTGTCCACTCACCCCATGGGGCGATGAATACATGAGAGTCAACACTCTAGTGCAAAAATGAAGGCCTCCGAGCTACTAGTGCTCCGACGTAGGCTGAGGGTCTGAGAAATGACAATAGCATACAGGATACTGGCACGGTCCAAAAGCTCGCGATAGGCATCATCATTAATCATTTCATCGACCGATTCAATCCATCCGTGAGTGGGACCAAAAGGAGTCTTAAGTTGCAGAAAAGAAAATGGAAAGTCACCTCGTTCGATTTGAAAACGAGTGATGGAGGTAGGCGTAATCATCTCTGCTTCTGCCGGATCGACGTCGGGTGCCAATAGAAGAGGGTGATCAGTAACGGGAGTGGCAGGAGTAAGGCGGTCTATGGTTCGCCAAAAAGTGTCTCCTTTTCCTCCAAAAAAGGGAGCAGATTACCATTATGTGGCAGGGGGAACTGAGCGAGCCTTAAGGTGGGCCCCACCAACATTTACTACAATAGACGAGCGATTGAAAAAAGCGGCCATAGATGCTAACGTGATGAAGATAAGGAGATAAGAAATGAGGAAGAACTTGAAAATGACAATTAAAGAATAAGGGAATGAAGGGGACCACCAGGTTATTTCATGGGGGAGCACGAAAGTCCAAAGGACTCCGAATAATTAATGGCACCGACTATCAAGAGCCGAGGCGATATTATTGCGCTGGCATCGACTTACATGTGCCTATGCTAAGCGCATGGAATGCACGCACCAAGAGTAATCCGAGTGACTCAGGCACGTGTAGTGGGCAAAATGTAGATGGCTGTATCACAATATGCGTAGAAATCCCAAAATCAAGTGACTCGAGTGGCTTATTCGATCTTCAAGTAGCCTAGGCTACTGTTATTGGGTCAAATATCGCACACCTGAACCTAACTCACTCAAGTTATCAAACCTTTGATGGCAAAGAAAATTTTAGTGATCTAAAACTCCTGAAGCTTTCCAATGGCAGAATAGATGCACAAAACAGGAAATCAAGAAAATCACTCACTTGAGTGACTCGAGTAAACAATTCGAGTGACTCGACGCGAGCAGCTCGAAAGGTACTTGAAGCAACGGGAACTCTGGACATCTTGCCCAACGTAAATCGCTCGATTAATTCATACTGATCGCCTTACACGATGACTCAGCTTATAAAGACGAGGGGCTCAACTGTCACGAATGGCACAAATGACTATTAATAGCTTTCAAGACGAAAGTGGGCCGAGCTACTAGGCCCTAGAGTAGCTTGACTAAGATGTGAACAAACATTCATAAGAGCACGAGGAAGCATAATTGTTTTGTGTAAAACCTGCTGTCATTTGAAGGAGGGGAGACCTGCTCATTCATGGCATAAAGGGTTTGAGCAATTCAAACTAGTAGCTCGGCTATGGAGCCTATGGATATTTTGATAATTATAGATAACTTATTGACATCAAATTATGTCTCATGCAAATAACTCAACTTCCTGGCGAACTGAGCCATTAGGCTCCTCAGTAGCTCGACTAGCCATGATTGAGACATTTTATCTCCAGGTGCATAGCCTCCCATAGCACAGACTATGAAGCGTAGTTCTGACTACGAACGAAGATATTTCAGAACACAGACTATGAAGTATAGCACAGATTATGACAGTAGCCTTGATTACTTAACAATATTACTATGGCACAGACCATAAAGACAGTATATACTGTATTATTATCACGACACAGGCCGTGAAGACAACATAGGCTGTGTAGCTCTATCTACCTAATTACTATAACATAGTACAGACTATGTGGCTCAGCACAGACTGAGTGAAGGCAAACATATATAGTACAAACTATACCTCTATAGATTTAGCTAAGAATCGAAAGACTGTCTCAGAGACAATGAAGATAATAGTAGTACAATCTTGCACGTGACGTTGGGAGACATGTAGCTTGATGGCTAAGGAACGGACTTGTCGTACTGTGGGACTCATCCACTCGAGTCACTCGAGTGACACTTGAGTTACTCGACTTGAGTGGGTCGAGTACTTGACATGAACGGGTTGGGTACCCACAAGGCACCCGTTGGCCGACCTAATTGAGTTGGAGTAAAACACTAACTGGTAAATTTTCGAGATAGAATCTCTTGATTCTACAAGATTACCTTTCATGATTTAATTATACCTTTTAGGGAGTCCTGTCCTAATTTTAACAGAACTCCTCTGAGGGTTGTAAGTAGGAGAAATGGTCGTGCTACTAGAGGATGAGATCTTGATAGCTTGATACACTGTTTATACTGTCAATACTCCATGCTCAACTAGCTTTATCCTTCACCCAATCTGATCTTTTTCCGTTCTGTATTTTCTAACTACTTTACATATTTTATCTATCCATTATTGATTGATTATTCAGTTATTCCAAATGGAGCCTACACTCTTTTAAAACTTAAAAATCATTTTTGAAATATCTTCATCCTTACCACGTTGCTCGCTACTTCTCTACATTTTTTTCTATTTATGTTCTAACTAAATAAAAAACAAAAATAAAAAAATTCATACCACCTAGTCTCGTCCCATTACCATATTGAATTGGACCATTGGAATGTCAAGCTCAAACCGGCGCCTTTGGGGCATTTTCAAATCAAGATTTAAAATTTGAAAGGCTCGCACGCCACCATCTTTTAGTTTTCGGATTTCACACACGTGCCATTTTTTAGTCTTGTTAGTTTTGAGATTTTATTTTTCCAATAAAGTACCGCCCAAATTTCATTTTGAAAATTTTGCCATTTCGCGTCTCTCCAAGCTCTCTCTCTCTCTCTCTTCTCTCCAAGCTCTCTCTCTCTCTCTCTCTCTTCTCTCCAAGCTCTCTCTCTCTCTCTTCTTCACCTTCATCTACAGAAATATGCAGAGCAGAGCCACCAACCAATCATCATCTTCACCGTCTGACGAAGTCAAGAAATCCCCTCCACACTACCATTTTCAAGGTGAGAAGCCCATTTTCCTTCTTCTCTGTTCCCTTATATATTGCAGCAATCGACATCACGGAAATCCGGTAATTGGGTAGCCGGAAATTGATGTCATCACATCTGAGAATGTCAATTTTCACTTTCCTTCGTCACCGCTCGAGCGGATTGTTTTTGACAATTCATTTGTTTATTTTCTTAAAATAAACCCATTTGCCTTCTTCCCTCTTCACTTGCATATTGCATCAATTGGTAGTACGGAAATCCGGTAATTGGGTAGCCAAAAAATGATGTCATCACATCTGAGAATGTCCATTTTCATTTTTCTTGGTCACCGCTCGAGCGGATTATTTCGACAATTCATTTGTTTTTTTTTTTCAGTTGAAGTTTGATACAATGCCGGAGTCAAGAGACAGATTATCGAGGCCCGATGATGTTAGAGAGATGTTTCTCCGTCGACGGCAATCGATTGGTGGCATAACGATTCTTTTTGATGAACCTGAGGCGAGTGCCGGAACGCCGTTCCGGTGGGGGGCGACGACGACGACCGGCACAAGAGGGCCTATTGGAGTGGCGGCTACTCGAGGTGGTGGTGGGGGAAGGGGTAGTTTGGCAGCACCAAGAACCAGAAACAGGCGAGGACGGAATTCGTACGGATCGCCGGTGGTTGGTCGCGAGAACATGGCGGCGGGAAGAGTCCGGCGAGGCCGCGGTCGAGGACGTTCCACGAATAGTCTGTTGCCTTCTTGGTACCCTAGAACGCCCCTCCGCGACATCACTGCCGTTGTGCGGGTAACGATTCTTTCAGTCTCTCTTGATCTTTGGACTTTTGGAGTGATTTAGGATTCGTTTGGCTCCAACTTTAAATCGGGCTTAAAATTTAAATAAGCTTTTAGTCTCATTTGTTTGTTTCAAAATTTTGCCTATTGCTTAGAATCTTGCTACCTGCCCAGACACCGGGCATAAATCCGAGTACACACAGCTAGAAATTACAATTTTTTTTTAATTGCAAGCACAAATAATAGATAAAAGGAAAAAGAAAATCCCAAATTATCCTCTCCCTTTCTAATGTGTTTCTCAACTTCTTTTCAGTTCTCACCCTGTGCAGATAGTCACATTAGTATTTTGTTGCCATAATGAATTTCATTTCTTGAATTTGAGGTATAAATTGTGTTACCATAAAACTCTCATCTTCTTGCAAATTACGTTTTGAAATCGACGTGAAATATGATATACTATTGTTTTAAGCAGTGAATTTGGCAATTCACATGTCTTTTCTATTTATTTTTTAAATGTTTTTTATTATAGAAAAATCAAATGCAATTAACTAAAATCTAGAAAAAGTGAAGCTTTAGCAAGACAAAAATACATTTTTTTTTGTTATAATAGTTCTAAGATATGTACTATACTTGAATAATTTTAAAAATTATATTCTATTTGATAATATACTTGTAACTTAGAATGAATTCAAATATTGCAACTTGCAAGTTATAAATGTTGGAATCTGTGAATTTCATTGGCCATGGAAATCTAGATTTCAATAGCAGATTCAATTACAATTGGATTGGCCATTTCAATTGCAATTGAAGTCTGGAAACCAACAGTCATGTGTGGCCATTGATTTCCAGGAAAAAAAACCTTCCATACATGAAAAGAAGAGGAAGAGACTCA
>JAOTRH010029355.1:0-21258 GCA_034768845.1 Heliamphora exappendiculata | reverse complement strand
TTGATAATTTATTATATGAGTAAATTATAGTAGGTTTCATGCATGATTTGAAGGATTGATAGAATAATGGGTGAGTTAGGTTGGGTTCTCATAAAGAGATTAGTTTTTGAGAAAAGATTAACCATGATTTGTTCAAATTTGTTGTATAAAAAGGGTTGATGAGACTTGAATCCAATGTTTTGGAGTTGAAATTGAGATTTGAGACATGCTTGATGAAGGTTTAAGGGTATGGAGGCTAGAAACTCAAAACAGGGGAAAATCTGGATTTTTCTCGGACACCAGCGCGCTCGACTGGAGCCCTGTCTGCTCCAGCGACCAATTGGCAGAGAGTTAGGTGCTCGAGCGCCCGACGTCCCCTCGAGCGGACTGACTGCGTAGGGTCAACTTTGTTCGATCATATATCCCTCATTCGGACTCTGAATTGGGTTGTTCATATAATCAAATCGAAGCCCCGGAAGTTCTCTTTCCAACAAGACTACTCTCACAAGAAAATTCATTTTTTAGAAAAAAGTTACGATTAAAATAGTGAGGGTATGTCAAATTTTCTTAACCATTTCCACCCATTTTGACCAAATGCTTTTAAAAAGGACATTTTCATCAAATTTATAATTCATTGGGCAATGGATACCTATTTCATTATACTTGGGTTGGGATGCTAGTATCATACCGATTGGTTGTATTTGCGATAAATATGAATTTTTGACATGTAACTAAGGTCTTGAGAACAAGTATGAGTGTGGGAAATTATGGGCTATGTAGTGACATGGATTTTAACTTGTATTCACATGTATATGCATATGATGGGTGCATCCTTTTCCCATTAAATAATACGGTCCTTACTGAATAAGTTTTGTGTTGATATCCTATGACATGGTAACGGAAAAGTGATATATAGGAAGTTTTATAATGATATTATAATGCATGTTGCATGGATTATGAAAGAGAATTTGATTACTTAAACGACATATGATATGATTATAATTTGGTTAAAATTTATGTTGGTACTTAGTGACATTGAGTAATGAGGTGAATTATGAGAAACTACATAATGAAACTATTAACATGAGTTGAAACCCTGTGGTTGAATGTGGAATATGCATAATGAGGGGCTGCGGTCTTGCGGTGAAAGCCCGTGATGGTTCATGAATTAAATTGGGCTGGCGGCTCCACGGTGAAAGATCAAAAACTTGCACAAGATGGGGACGACGTGCCCACGGGATAGCCCCCGAAATGTGGTATTGTATCATGGTGAGTTATAGAGCCATCTATTATCCAATGGCTTCGCGTAACCTATTGGGATAATAGGGAGGGGTTTCTATAAGCTGCACCCGATATCGGTTCATTAATTATGATAAATTAACTGTGATATGATTTTTTTTATAAATTGGGTAATGAAATGTGATTTGGTTTTTGTGAAAAACTGAGAAACGAGAATAAATGTGAAAGAAAGGAATGTATTGAAAAGGTTTAATGAATGAATAACTTGGCATGCGTGGGTGTATATGTGGGAATAAACAACTAATTTATGGAATTTGCATTTTTATTCCGGTTGCACCCAGCACACCTCACAAATCGTGCATTACATCTGAGTTAATCTATATCCGACGAGCTTCGGCTTATGTATGTTTACTAAACCATTTTAGGTTTGAAGACCGGAGGCGATGTCAAGGCAAGAGATGCATTTTGGAAAGATTAAAAGGAAGATTTAGTATTTCTTTGTATTTTGCATTATGATTATATTTAAACTTGGGTGGAGGATTGTAATTAAGAATATGATGATTGTAAATGAACTCTTGAAATCTCAAGCATTTGTCTTGAATTTGATATGTACGAAAATATGGATGTTTAAAGAAATTTCTTTATAAGTCTCATTTTTAAGACTATAATGAATGAAAGTTATAGATGACGACCCTTAAGCAGAACGGTCTAAGGTGAGTTCCTGGGTCCCAAGGGTTCGGGGCGCTACAAATAGTATCAGAGCTCTAGGTGCGAATATCTAGGAGCCGTGGAAAGTAAGGATGACCGTAAATATGTGACTTGTTTGATGAGATTAGGCACCATTACACGGCATGAACTGTGTGCTTGTATTGATTTGTGATTGAATTGTCTTGTCCGTGCTATGTGTTTATCTGAGCATGTAAGGTCAAGTCTTGGGGTGATGTGGCATGCCATATGGCGTCCAATCAACTACTTTGGGGTTCGAAATAGAAAAGCGCGTGGCCAACGTTCTTTCTATGAGAAATTTGAATTAATTTCTTGGATAGTCACGTTGCTCTAAGGCTTACCCTTGGTATGTGAACATGTGTTGATGTGATGTGATTAGGTGGTGAGTAATGCGTAGCTTGGCCTTAGGAGGTTAGGCTGAGTTCGACCTAGTTGGGTGTTGTGATATCCTCGTGGAAGGGGTTATGGATGATGGTGGTGGGTGTAAGCTCGTGAGACAAGCATCGATTGCTTGGAGTGTGTTGTACCCATATGAGTTGGGGTTGACCGTATTTAGTTGCCTGTTTTGTGTTGTGCTACCTGTTGTTTGGCGAGCAAGTGTGGTAGAGTGCTACTTCTTGGAGGTTGTTTATTGTGGTTGGAAATGAGGCATGGTTTTAGGTGCGTTGAGGATTATGTACCTCTTAAGCCGTGCTGTGTCATGAGCCGTGTGCCCCGAGATTAGGTATGGACGAGAGCATAGTGGACGGGAGCGTAATAATCTCCGACATAAAGTGTGTTAGAAGTCTATGCTTAGGCACGCATTTGGGAATGTCTCTTACCTTGAGGGGTGTTGTTGGTAAGCATAGTGGTATCTTATGATTTTGAAGATCGAATTGATAACCCTTATGTTTTCCTCTTGGCATGGTGCTAAGTCGTGTTTCTTGATAAAAGTTGAAAGCGTATAAAGAAAGAATATGTGGACTAAAGATACTATCAATAAGTTGGTTATCAAGTGATGTGCATAAACGTAAGATGAGCTACATATCGATGGTAGTTATGATGTAGTGAATGAAGATTTGAGGCCATTTGGGAAGTTTCACGGAGAAGAGTTTTGTGGATTGGGTTGTCGTTCTCAAGAATAAGAGAGATTATGTAGAATACATAGTGTTTGGTAAGAATGTGAGTGTGCTACGTTTGTGGGGCTTGTGATAGATGTTGTTGGTGTAGTTGATTTGGTCATCTTAGGATGATGTATTTGTATGAGAAGATCCCATGAGCGGATGATGTTGGTTGTGTGTGATCTGGCGTAAGATCTAGAGATGGTGAGGTTGTTTTACCCCTACAGTTAAGTAATAGGGTGGTGCCGTTTGGTCCAGAGTCGGTAGGCGAGGTCTATTTTGTTTGAGTTGCTTTAACGTTTAGATAGCAGTGTGCTAGTGGTATTCGTGTAGTGACATAAGAAATGGAGTGTTTTGTGATTTCTAGGAGTACCAGAGCTGCGAGCTAAAGATTATGGCGTGGGTTTTGTCTACCCGTTTGATTGTTACTTACCTATAGGAAATCAAGTTGATGTACTGTAACCCTTGGAGGAGATGTCCTAAAATGAGGAGAGTATGTATGGTGTTAAGCCTTAGTGGTTAACCAATGATAATCTTATAGACATGTGTGATATACCGTTAGGATGTGAAGGCATGAACGATAGTTAATCTGCTTGTGAATATACCTAAGTGTAAGAATCAGGTGTGACGAGTGATATCCTCATTGTGAATGGTCAACCTTCTTTCAAACCAAGTGTGTAATGGTGGCCTTACGAGATAGTGACGTGGAGTGAGAACCTAAGAGCCGATTCATGGTTTTCCTAGTACGAGAGATGTATTAGGGTTGGTTGACCAGTGTGATTGTTTGTTTTTGGTGGAAGTAAAACGTTGGAATCATAAGAGTGCAGATTCATTTGCTAATGGTTCCTTAAAGAGCCCGTTTAAACTCGAGTGTATGGGTAATGTTTTTGGAGATGTAGTTTAGTTTGTATGAAATGCTGGTAGCTTTAGTGCAAGTTAGGTGAAGTCCTTAAGGGAGTTCCGTGAGTCTAAAGACGATATGAGTATAATGCGAATGAGGTCTAAGAGTTGAGAGTTTAGTGTAACGGATGATTTGGATATCATGGTCGAGGTCGACAGTAACTATGTAGCCATGGGTGATGTAACCTCAAGGTGAGATTTACAGGGTGCTTTGGAAGCCAAATATCGATGGGAGTCTCAGAGGATTTGTGTTCATGTTGTGATCCATGAATGTGTACCTTAAGGAATGGATACTATCGGAATCGGGTGATTACAGGGCTGAGTTCCTCGTGAGTTTTCTGGTTGGAGTCTGTTTACTCAACCGTGTGAATATATGTGTGTAGGGTGGCATTCCCTTGGAGATTGGATTGGTAGACTAGGAATGTTTGTCTCTGTTGACGAGGAAGTTCATGTCAAGGTATAGAATCTTTTTGTACTACTTAACCAAGAACCGTTAGTTGTGGCGTGTAGCTTGTTCTGGGTTGTGTGAGTATGGTTGCATCTCTTGTTCTTGGTAGAATGGCAAGTTAGTTGGAATCTTGCCGTTGGAATATTCACGTGATGGGTTTGATAGGCTCTTGTGAGTTTAGAATTGCATTAAGTTCGGAAGCTTTGAATTATACTTAGTTTTTAAAATGTGAAGAGTGGGTCGACCGTTTAAAGGGAAGGCGTGAATGGGTAGTATCGACGAGTGGGGTCATGTACATGCGAAGGATTGCTAGTTGTCTAGTTTAGGGCAGAAGATTGCAGACTCGAGAGATTAATGGGTAAGTGTATATCTGTGAGGTGTGTATAATCCTAGTGGCTCATGGAGTTCAGGTAGCTGTGTTAGTATCGATGGCAGAAGGACTCAAGTAAAGCCATACAAGTAGTGGTATGGTTTTAAGTTTGTGGTAGTTGGTTGGCCGTAAGGGCATGGGTGATTTTTGGGATAACATGTGTAACCCTTGTGAACAATGTCCGAGTTTGGCAACATGTGTTTGGGTGGAGAAGTAGTCATCGGTATGCATTGGAGTACAGTAGTGAGTTAGACCATAATGCGACGAAGTCGAGAAAATCCTAGCAGTAATGAGACCTGTATTACATAATGCTATGGTTGAGAAGGTTTAGCCTTCGAGAACGTGTATGCGACATGAGATGCTGATCAATGAAGGAGTTATTGACTCTAGTTCGGGTGTTGATTCTGGGTAAGAATTGATGTTATATTAAACGATGAACCGTTTTAAATTGGTCATGCCCGATATGAATATAATCCAATGCATTTGGACAATTCTAATATTTGTGAGATGTTGGTGTTCAGAAGATAGCACCCTTGAGTTATATCGTCTCGGAAGAACGACCAAGATCACGGGATTAAGAAAGATGCCATGTGGACCGAGTGATTAGCGAAGTGTCTTGACGGATATTAAGATTAAAGAGAAGTTTGGTGTGCCCTGAGAGGAATTTCGAGGATGAAATTTCTTAAGTAGGGGAGATTGTAATGAACCGGTCCCTTTTTATTTTTAGTATTTAATCGAAAACTTGTTTTGAGACCTTCGGTGGATTTGAGAAAAGTGCTAATTTGGAGGGAGAATTAAAATTTTAATTACGTAATGATGGATGATGAGGGCCATGGGTTGTGTAGTGTATGAGAATATCGTTGTGAGGCATTTGGTTTATGCTTGGGTATGGTGTTGGCAGCTTCTGTTCAGTTTGTCTCCAAGCGCTGACTGCTCAAGCGGTGGGGCTCCCCTCGAGCGGACTGTCGAGATATGTTTGGAGTATTCTCGAATGATGGAGAAAGGTTGAGAGTATATATATATATATACTGAGCGCCCCCCCCCCCTTCCAGCCACGTGAGCCCTTCTCATTTCCTCCTCTTATTCTCTTCTTCATCTTCTTCTAGAGAGAGAGAGAGAGAGAGAGAGAAACCCAAATCCACATAAAACCCTAACCTCCTACCTTTCAAAATTGAAGATTTGAAGCTAGATTGGGAGCAAGCAAGGGTAGAAATCAAGCTTTGGAGCAAGAAAATGGAAGATAAAGTACTCTAGAGGCAAGATCTATCAACCTCCAAACCCTAGGTGGGAAGATCGGATGAGATTTCAAGCTTTCGTGCAAATCCGAGGTAGAATCTAAACTCTCTCACATGTTTATATTGATTTGAGTTGATAATTTATTATATGAGTAAATTATAGTAGGTTTCATGCATGATTTGAATGATTGATAGAATAATGGGTGAGTTGGGTTGGGTTCTCATAAAGAGTTGAGTTTTTGAGAAAAGATTAACCATGATTTGTTCAAATTTGTTGTATAAAAACGGTTGATGAGACTTGAATCCAATGTTTTAGAGTTGAAATTGAGATTTGAGACATGTTTGATGAAGGTTTAAGGATATGGAGGCTAGAAACTTAAAACAGGGAAAAATCTGGGTTTGTCTCGGACACCAACTCGCTCGACTGGAGCCCTGTCCGCTCGAGCGACCAACTGGCAGAGAGTTGGGCGCTCGAGCGCCCGATGTCCGCTCAAGCAGACTGACTGTGCGCGGTCAACTTTGTTCGATCATATTTCCCTCATCCGAACTCTGAATAGGGTCGTTCTTGTACTCAAATCGAAGCCCTGGAAGTTCTCTTTCCAACAAGACTACTCTCACAAGAAAATTCATTTTGTAAAAGAAGTCATGATTAAAAAAATGAGGGTATATCAAATTTTCTTAGCTATTGTTTACCCATTTTTGGCCAAATGCTTTTAAAAATGACATTTTCATCAATATTGGACCATTTTCATCAAATTTATTATCCATTGTGCTATGGATACCTATTTCTCACAAGTATGAGTGTGAAAAATTGTGGGCTATGTAATGACATGGATTTTAACTTGTATACACATGTATATGCATATGATGTGTGCATTCCTTTCCCATTAAATGATATGGTCCTTACTGAATAAGTTTTGTGTTGATATCCTATGACTTGGTAACGAAAAAGTGATATATGGAAAGTTTTCTAATGATATTATAATGCGTGTTGCATGGATTATGAAAGAGAATTTGAATACTTAAACAACATATGATATAATTATAATTGGGTTAAAATTTATGTTGGTACTTAGTGACATTGAGTAATGATGTGAATTATGAGAAACTATATAATGAAACTATTAACATGAGTTGAAACCCTATGGTTGAATGTGGAATATGCATAATGAGGGATTGCGGTCAAAGCCCGCGAAGGTTCATGAATTAAGTTGGGCTACCGGCTCCACGGTGAAATATCAAAAACTTGCACAAGATGGGGACCGCGTGCCCCTGGGTTAGCCTCTGAAACGTAGTGTTGTATCGTTGTGAGTTGTAGAGCCATCTATTACCCAATGGATTTACGTAGCCTATTGGGATAATAGGGAGGAGTTTTTATAAGTTACACCCGATATCGCTTCATTAATTATGATAAATTAACTGTGATATAATTTTTTTTTATAAATCGGGTAATGAATTGTGACTTGGTTTTTGTGAAAAACCGAAAAATGAGAATAAATGTGAAAGAAAGGAATGTGTTGAAAATGCTTAATGAATGAATAACTTGGCATGCGTGGGTGTGTGTGTGGGAATAAACAACTAATTTATGGAACTTGCATTTTTATTCTGGTTGCACCCATCACACTTCACAAATCATGCATTACATTTGAGTTAATCTATATCCTACGAGATTTGGCTCACGTATATTTACTAAACCATTTCAGGTTTGAAGACCAGAGGCGATGTCAAGGCAAGAGATGCATTTGGAAAAGATTAAAAGGAAGATTTAGTATTTCTTTGTATTTTGCATTATGATTATATTTAAACCGGGGAGGAGGATTGTAATTAAGAATAAGATGATTGTAAATAAACTCTTGAAACCTCAAGCAATTGTCTTGAATTTGATATGTACGAAAATATGGATGTTTAAAGAAATTTCTTTATAAGTCTGATCTTTAAGACTATAATGAATAAAAGTTATAGATGACGACCCTCAGGCAGAACGGTCTAGGGTGAGTTCTTGGGTCCCGAGGGTTCGGGGCACTACAAAAATACTAAACGCGCTTCGAAAACGGCAAAAAAGAAAACGGGTCAGGGTCTCACACTGTTATTTTATGTTTTTACAGATATTTGCAACAAAGGTCTTGAATTTGTTTTTTTAAAGATAACTCTTTTAAAACTTACTTGATTAGGACTTTTATTCAATTTTTCTAACTACATACTTTATTCATTTGTTATTCATTATAAAAGTTTTAATATATATAACAAAATGTCATTTTTTTTATTAAAATATTATATAAATATTATATTGTCATAAAAAAAATTATAATATTTTAGTTAGTTTGAGCATTATCTTCTTGACCCAAAATAAATAAATATAACATTTTTTGTCTTAATTGTCACGATTTTTTTGTAAAAATATAAGATTACAAATTTTTATACTTATTAATAATTGTTTTAAGTTTTAGCAATATCCTATTTTTATTAATTAGAAAAAAATTACAATTTTAAGTTAATTAGTGTACCTCTAAACTAGATTTCTAGCTCCGTTATTGGCTGGAGCATCACTACATATACATTACCATCACCGGCATCCAAATGCTCCCTTGTAGACAGAAATACACCATCCATCGAACCAGATGGATAAAGATCATGAAGAATGGAAAAGCAATGTCAAAAAATGCAAGATCAGGGAGGAGATAGAAGAGCCAAGAAAATCATTATAACAAGAATGAGAAAACTGATGGAACATAATACATGAATTTATAGGAATAATTCAAAAGGTTAATGAACATTAATCCAAGTGTTAGTAAACAGTAGTTTCAACAACTATAAATGGTTACTGTAGTTAAAAAAAAATCAGATTTTGATATTTTGGCAAAAAATGACCCAATAAAGGTGATGGAGTTAATTTTAAAAATATTATAAAAATTTAAAATACCAAGAATAAATAATGAATCAGACAGTATATAAGAGTATCAATGCCAATTATTAATAAGCAAATCATAAACATGAATTTGGTAATTATACTGGCAGGTATTTAAATTTTTAATATTTTATATAGTAATATAGCAATAAACATAATGCCTGAAATTTTTGAATATTGACTTATTGATAAGGAAAGTAGAGGTTATCAAAAATCAATTATGAAAAGAAATTTACCTAAAAGAAGTTAGCCAATATATATAAATGTTTATTTATTCTCTACACGTTAAGATTTCATATACTCGCCGATTATATTAAATTACTAATAATTATATTTAATCGATTTTTTTGAAAATTTTCTTAAGACCTTTCGCTTAATTTTTTTGACTGCTGAATTATAAAATCTACCTGCAGGTTTGATTCGGTCAAAACTTATAAGTTTTCTTAAGAGGGTATCATTAATCCCGATATATCAGGACGTGAATTCTATCAATAATTAATATCCACCATATAATTAATATCATTATCCAACTCACTAGAATTATTAACCCGTAAAAGATTGTATCATCTAATGAATTAAAATAACGAATATTAAATATATCCGAATAATAATTATTTCGGGAGTATAAGCACTCATAATAACCATGAAATGTAAATTAATTTACATAGTTAGTACAAAATTAATTATTCAAACTTGGTTATGTTCAATACACACAAAGTGTACTAGCACAATATGTGAGACCCGATTCCTTTTAATTTTGCAATATGTATTCTCGACGTGTTGTATATCATTTTAATTGTTATAGAAATGCATGTTTCTATATATTTTATGCATGTGTTGGCTTAGATATATATATGTTGGTTTCAATCTTGATCATGTTTGGGAGTTGTGACAAAAAGTTGGGACTTTTTAGGTAAGACCGCTCGATCGGTCCTTAGACTGCTCGAGTAGTTTATTTTGTGTGGGCTATATATTGATAGCTAGTGGCCTTAGCTTTTTAGCCAAAGCTTATTGTGTAAGCTTCCCTCTCTCTCCTTGCCAAGGGCTTCGCGTTCATCCGAACGAAATTTTGTTTCAGCAACTTTAGTTTTTCATCGGTGATTAAAGTTGCGAGTTTTTAACTTCATACTGTAGAATTCTAGACTTTTTTGCATTAAAAGCATGCTATATGTGATTATACGCATTTTTACCTTTTAAAATGTTATGGATGTTGGATTTTGTGTTAAAACTTTGTTCGGTTGGACGAAAAGCATATTTAAATATCCTAAAGTTTATTACAAAGTTGGTGGATGTATGTGTATGTGACTTTGAAAAGGATGAGTTTTGAAAATCGAAAGAAACTATGAATGTGTTGCGAAAACATGGTTTTTGAATATTTAGAGCTAACTCTTGAGGTTAAGCCTTGGTTTAAATGATGTGGTTGAGATGGTGAAAATATTTTAAAAATGTTGATTGATTTTCATGGTTATATAGATAATGTAGTTGTTGGCTTAGACATTTTATACATGGCTGTGTGTGTACAAACGTTTCGATAGTAATGATGTGTGCCTTTTAATGATTCAATAGATGTACCGTAACAATGTGTGTATACGTGGTCCTCAATTGCTCGTTGGCGAAAGTCTAAAAACTTGCGCAAGATAGGTGCTTCACTCCTTCGCGTTAATCCTTGTAAATGAAGTGTTTACCCCATTGAGAGGCGTTTGTTGTTGTAGCAACGAATCTAGCTTGCCATTATTATTAGCTGGTCATTGGATGCTCCGAAACTAGGTTAATGAGTGAGAGTCTATAGTTGTTACCTTTGTCCCTAAGGCAACAGAGTCGGTACATAGGAATCTTTGTTGGTTGTGAAAACCTAGCTGGAAAAGAATGTATTATGTATGTTTATTAAACTGTTAGACGTTATTGGATTAAATGAAAATTTGTGATTTTGGGAATGGAAAATCATTTTGAGACTTATGTAGACAAGTTGTTTATATAATCTGTGATTGCATGTTATGCCTTTAAGTTATGATAGTCTGTTCCTAATGGGCTTCGGCACACATTATCGGATTTACAACCTTTTACGTGAAATTGATCATATAGCTTGATCTCGGGGAGCTCGGAGATGGAAAAAGACAAAATTCCTAGTTTTTGGTTGTTCGATAGTTTATACTGGTTTTGATATTGGATCATGTAAATGTGTAATATGTTTTAGACTGAAACATATATTTTGTAAGCCTTAAGGCTATGATATCAATGCATGTATATTTGTATGATGATGACAGGAACCATGGGATGGTTGTTAAGTTACATGGTTGTATGAAACAATTTTCGGTTGGTTGTTCTCGATGTTGTAACAAATCATTTCTGGTTTGGGTTTATGCTTAATATCAAATCTTGTGCCTCGAGGAAGGTTTTGAACCTTGTTTTAGCATGTTTTAGATTGATTAGTTCTTCCTTGAACGTTTTCAAAAAGGTTCGAAAATGGTTAAGTGTTGAATTTCAAAAGTTGGGTTTTGAAAATTGGTTTAGAGCCAAACCGCTCGATGTGTAACACCCTGCTCCCACATGGCACTGAACCTGTATAGAGGGATGTGATCCTGCCGTAGACCGGCAGCTAAAGAGAAAGACAGGGGATAAGGATATTAAGAGACCAATTCATACGCATGAATTCTCCGTGCCTAATAAGCAAAAGGGTGAGGACTGTTAACACGAATTCTCCGTGCCTAATAAGCAAAACAGAACTCGACTGTTAACACGAAATCCTCCCCCTTTTGCATGTGAAATGAAAACGATTTAGACCGTTGAATGTTTTCTTTTATTTTAGGGACCATTGTTACTTACTTTTTAGGTATAAGGGGTGATACGCACCCACTCAAGCTTTCACTTGCTTAAGTATTTAATCTAACCATTTATTACTCTCTTCCAATCACTAAATTTTAAAGTACCGTAAAATTTTGAGATACTTAGACTTTGAGTTGGGTTATGATATTTGGTGAAGATTTAGATTAAAATATTCTCTATAATTGTTATGTTTAACACCAAAGCCAAAACATAACGGAACTAGGTGAAAAACTTGACGTAAACAAAAATGGTTAAGCATTTGCACAAAATATTGGTCAGAAAAGTGTCTCTGTTGGTCTCGATTTTGGGGTATCCAAACAAGTCAAATTGAGCCCATTTTTGGATATGTTCTAGTTCAACCAGTCCTATAACAATCTTATGAAGGGTGCTAAGGGTAGTTTCTTAAAACAAGTTGGAGATGTAAGCTATTTAGTATAATACATTCTGTCACCCGCCAAAACTCAGCAGAGCCGGTGTGGACAAACGGTTTGAAATGGGTTTGAGGAAAATTTCCAAGGCTTCTAGGTCTGATTTTTGGATAAAACGTAGTTCAATAGGTCACCTACAATATTCATGTAGACCATATTTGGAGTAGGTCACTAAAAATAGGGGTTCTTGGCTATACAAAAATATGTGACAGAATTGTCCCTGAATGGCTGAACCACAACAGAGACTTTCATAGGGGTTTTGAGCCATCAAAACTCAATAGATTGTGTTCTGTTTTGGTGAGTTCATAGCCATACATGTTATGTACAACTGTTATGTTTTGACTAAAGCTTGGATCTCGTTTTAAAATATGATTTTTAGGTCTGCATTGTTGGCTGGTCTTCGACCAACACACTTTGGTAGAAATGCAATATCTTGAGTTCTATTCATTCAAATGAGTTCAAACAAATTTTGGATAAAAGATAACACAAAAACATAGGTGTGGAAATAAAGAACATGCTTAGATCAATTTTCTACGTTGAGTTATGGAGTTAAAAAAGTCAGGACAGAAATATTAAAGTTCTCAAAAATCAGGTCCCTTTATGTTCAAGTCTCCTACTTATGATATGTCATGGTTTTGTCCCATTTATTTGCATGCTTGTGTTTTAGACATGAATATCATGGTTTCAGAATACTTTTAAGTCATCAAACTCAACAATATCAACATCCAACCACATCTCATATCATTATAGAACTCAACAGCCTCTATTTCTCAACTATAACGCCTTTTCCGTACATTTTCGGTTCTTGATTTTTAAGGTGTTTAAGAGATGAGTTGAGAGATATTTTGAGTGATATTAGACATATGGTTTATAGGTCTTACTTACTTGTTTAGAGGCTCAAGAAATGTTAGGATGAAATGACTTAGCTTTAGGAAAACACCTCACTTTAGTTCCTCCTTCCTCTCTTCCTTCTTCCTTCTTCTTTCTTCTCTCTCCTTTCTCTCTCAAACATGTATTACACTTCAAGAATATCCAAATCGGGTTTCTCTCCTCTCTTGGCCAAAATTAATGAAAGGGGGAAGAGGGTGTTTGGTTTGGTTTATATAGATAATGCTAGGGAACACAATGATGAAACTTTAGTCATTTTTCTCCTTTTTCTTCCACTTCACATGGGTTGGGTTGACATGAAGTGACATGGTGCAAGTTTTGAGGCATATACATCAAATATGGGTTGAGGGATTTTGGCTAGGGTTAGTTTGGGGGACAAAAATTCTGATCTCAATCAATCATGGGATTTTGCATTAGATTGCGTGCCATTTTGTATAAGAAAATACTTTAAAAGTTAATTTGATATATCTTTTTGGTGTCTTTTTTCATTGAAACTTAGTATTTTAGTATCTTTATGATAAATTGAGTATTCTCATAAATTATCATAGTTTCTATAGCAATCGATCCAATAGATGTAGTCTTTTAAGTCAAATTAAGCTATTTTAACAAAATACACGGCTTTTTGACTTATTTTATTGTGTATGAATATTAATAATGACTTGTTTGCTTTTGTTAGCCTATAATACCATATTATTATGTATATTACTTGTTCAACAAGTGTTGAATTATCACAATGCTTGATTTGATACATTTCTCATCTTTTTAACTTCATAGAAAAAGAAAATAGCTGCTTTTTTGGCATAACTTCCAATGTGGCCAGCCACTAAGGGGCATTTTTGTTATTTTTGATATTATTTTGTCTTTTGCTATTTAATTATACCTAAACCTTTAATTTAGGGTGTCCATGTGTCAAAATTTGAGTTTTTAAGACTTTTTACTGTACTTAGGGAAAAACGGTCATTTTACCCTAATTATGAAAAAAAAAAATATCTTTAATTTATTATTTCATGATAATTACTTAATTTAAAATATTGGGAGATTTTCTAGGTGTTAAGGTTTTGTTACCTAAGTTTCGAACCCTTTTTAGGGTTTATATGTTAGACTTAGAGTTTTCGAGTCAAGTTAGGGTTTAGAATCTCTCTCGTGCTCTATGGCCTCGTGAGTTATTTGTTACTAATACTAGGGTTCGAGCACGGTCGCTACAATCTATCCTCCTTTAAGAAATTTTATCCTCAAAATCTACATACCTTACTCGAAGAGATGTGGGTACTTCTTTCGTATATCCTCTTCTCGCTCCCATGTTGCTTCTTCTACCGAGTGACTATGCCATAACACTTTTATTAAAGGAATGATTTTGCTTATCAGAACTTGTTCTTTCTTGTCTAGTATCCTTGCTAACTTCTCTTCATATGTGAGGTCAGGCCTCAGGTCGATAGGCTGTGTTGTTAACACGTGTGAAGGGTCTGGCATGTATTTCCTCAGCATCAAAATGTGGAATACATCGTGCAGTCTTGCTAAATCTAGTGGCAAGGCTAGTTGATATGATGTTCTCCCAATTCTCTGAATGATTTTGTATGGTCGAATGTATCAAGGATTGAGTTTCTCTTTCTTTCCAAATCGCATTACTCCCTTCCATGGTGATATCTTCAGGAACACATGGTCCCTTACTACAAACTCCAGGTCACGTCTTTGATTATCTACATAACTCTTCTGCCTATCTTGCAATTGTTTCAACCTTTCTCAGATCAACTTAATCTTGTCAGTAGTAATTTGAACAATCTCGGTTCCAAGTAACTTTCTCTCTCCGACTTCTTCTCAACAAATTAAGGTTTGACATTTCCTACCATACAACATTTCATAAGGGGCCATCCCTATAGTTGACTGAAAAATATTGTTATATGCGAACTCGATTAACGATAAATGTTCCTCCTAGCATCCAACAAAGTCTAGAACGTATGTTCTAAGAATAACTTTTAAGATCTGAATTTTCCTCTTCGATTGATCGTCAGTCCGCGGATGGAAAGTCGTGCTAAACTTTAGAGTAGTCCCCAATGCTTCTTGTAAGCTTGGCCAAAACTTGGATGTAAAATGTGGGTCTCTGTCTGATACTATAAAAACTTATAGCTTAACGAGCTCATCCATATAAAGTCGTGCAAATCGACCCATAGAAAATGTGTAACAACCCAGCTCAAACCCTAGCATTAGTGACTGATAGACAATGAGAACCTAGATCGCTACATGAACAAGGGAAATCTTAAGTAACCTGAAACCCTAAATTTGACCCGAAAATCCTAAAAGAGACCAAATACTCATAGACGAAGCCCTAATACTCAGAAGTGTTAAATTAAAAATCAATTGGAACAGCTTAAGTTGAGTAAATAACATAAAATATTAAGTTAAAAATAAAAATTTCCCATAATTAAGGTAAAATGACCATTTTACCCATAGTACAGCAAAAAGTCCTAAAAATCTAAAATTTGACACATGAACACCCAAAATCAGATATTTTTTTTGAGTAATTAAAATTAGATATTTGTATACAATTAATTAATAAAATATAAAATAACAATAAAAATGACCAAATTGCCCTTGCATGGCTAGCCACCTAGGGATTTGTGCTCAAAAAGTTACTTTTTACCTTTTTAAGTTTAAAAATGGGAAAAAAAATATATAAATTAAGCATTATTTTGACCCAATAATTTTTATACAAGTAATATATATAATAACATGATAGTATAGGTCAACAAAAGCAAACAAATAATTATTTAAAATCCGTACACAATTAATAAGTCAAAAGCTCGATTCTAGTCAAATTATCTTAATTTAGCTTAAAAGTCTACACTTATTTAATTGATTTCTATCAAAATTATGATAAATTATGAAAAAAATAAATTAATTATAAATAAATTAATATAATAGGTTTTAGTAGGTTTAGGTACCAAAAAGATATATAAAATTAATAGTTTGTGCATTTTCTTTTATAAAATGGTACCAAAATACAATTTAAAATCCAAATTAAATACCAAATCAGTTTTATCTGCCCAAAACCCCACTCCCCACTCCCCCAAATTTGATTTTTGTAAGTTCTTAATAAATCTCACCTCCCATGCAACCAATAAGGATCAAAGAAAATTCAAAATTTAAAATTATGTAATAATTAATCCTCCATTACATTTTTTTCTATAAAAACAAGACGTAAGCCCCCATTATCCTTCATGTACATTAGGCTATGAGAGTGTGAGAGAGAGGTCTCAAAATTTTTGAAGTGTTTCCAAAAAAGGAGAGAAGAAGAGAGAAGGAAGAAAGGAGAAGGATGAGAGAATCAAGAAGGAGGCAACAAAGCTAAGTCTATTTCTTCCTCAATATTTTCGGCATCAGAAGTGGTAAGAAAATCTCCTAAAATCATCTAATCACTTCTCATAAAATAATCCTCAATCCATCTCTATAATCAATCCTAAGAAAATAAAACAAAAATAACTCAAAAAGGTAATGTAAGAGTAGTTTATGGGCTGCTTATGTATGAACAAACTTTGCATGTGTTTGCATGTGTATATTTTTAAGTTTTATGACTAAAACATATTCTGGAATTTTGGTTTATATGAGTTTATGACATGCATGCAAAGAGAACACATCAAAATTGGACACCGCATGAGCTAAGCTATTAAAACCCTAAGTAAACTGATTTTCTAAGCTTATTTACTTTCTACCACGAACTTTAAAACATTATTACTAATTGTAAAAAAATGTTCTTAAAGTGATTTTATGTCCAGACCTAGATATTTGAGTTCTCTTTCATACAAAATTGGTTTGAAGTGATTTGGTTGTGTAGAACTCCAGATATGTCATTTTTGCAAAAGAGTGTCAGATGTTGACCACTTTGAATTACAGACCTAAATATCCTAAGTTAGAGTGATAACCGAGCTTGGGACAAAACATAAACCTTGTAGAGGACATATTTATCTTTCTATCCACCAAAACTGAGCAAACAATATGAAGTCTTGATCGGTCGAAACACTCCCCAATGTCACTGTTGGGTTCAGTGATTGACATATCTCTTTGTCACACATTTTTTTGAGACCTAAAACCTAAATTTTTTGAAGCCAAATTCAAAATTGGTAAACATGAAAAATTTAGCTAACATATTAAACTAAATACTGAGCAATAATCAGTCCAAAATACCCTCGGATGGTACCCCAAAGTTTTGATCATTCTCTGTTTAAAACACATTCTGCAGACCCTTTTTAGGATGACTGAATTCTTTTTTATAAATTAGCCAAAATCTCAAATTTTTTCCACACACCTTGCCTTAGCACAAAACATGAAACATGTAAGTGACACCTTAAACTAAAACCTCACCAACAATCAGAACCATAGCCCTTGAATTGATGCCCCAAAACCGTGGCCAACAGAAAACTAAATTCTACACTTTTCTCTGTAAAGTGCTGAATGATTTTTACATAAATAAAATAAATAACATTTTTTCCTTATCATCTAATCTTAGTGTTAAACATGAAAGTTGTAGAAAATATTTTTATCTAATTGGTGTTCAAATTTTAGAAATTAAATCCATATCTAAGTACTTCAAAACACTATCACAACTTTAAAACTAGCAATTGAACATTTACACTAAATTTGCTGAGTGTACAAATGGCATGTTGCTTTATGGAATTTGAGTCTGTGAACTAATATGAACTTTGTGAGTGATTAGTGCATGAAAATGATAATTTTGTTTAAGTGAACTTATCCCAATAGTTTGATTCTATGTCACATAAATTATGGTTATGTTTCGCATGCTTGTATTTGATACTTTAACAAGTTGTACCCCGTGTCATACTGTGTTTACATGTTATGCTATAATTAATTGCACACGAGAAACATATTGCATATCATGAGCATTCCTACATTTTATCTTGGGTTATCGGAGTCTCTTTGTACCTTTCAAATTGGGTTGGGTGACATAAAAATCATTTATTTAGTGGTTGTGGATCTAGGGCTTATCTGATTTCCATATTTGAAATGAAATCGGAGGTTTTAATTACAAAAGGGAGAATTAGGCACCATGGGTTCGTCACTAGCTTTAATTAGATTTTGAGTTGACGCCTAACGAGCATCCTAGTCCTTAATGTGGGACGGTTGGCCCGTATAATGGTGGCTGATAAAAATTGGGTGGCCCACCCCCACGTCATTGCCATTGAGTAAAACGGCTGACGCATGTAGCCAAGGCGAGCGTTTACCTTTCGCAATGAGGCCAGGATAGGTTAGGTGATCAATATATCATCAAGTCTACTCTATAATTCTCGGCGTGGAATTCATGATATTGTCCTGAAAGTATGTCGGGTAGGGTTACTGCATTGTATTCATCTGCAACACGCACTCGCACCACTGTTCTTATATGTGCTTGCCCTATTGAAAATGATAAGTTGTCTACCTCTTTGTCCTTAAATTTGCATTGGGTATTATACGATATGTATTGTAGGATATTTTGTTATGAGTTTGTTAGACGGTTTAATAAATTTGCTTCTAAGCTCTGGCTCATGGTATTCGTGCCACAGGTGAAAAAGGACCTTCTGAGGAAGGCATGCTCGTTGAGGAAGAAGACTACGAAGAAGAGTGAGAGTGGCAGGAGCCGATTAACCCCAACGACACAACTTGAAGACGTAAGACGTTTACTTTTTGGATCTTTTTTTCAGTTTTCCATGGGTATATTGTAACTTTTGATGAATTTTTTCTGAATGACTGTAATTATTAAGTATTTTGAACAAACACCGAATCGTTAAAGATGTAGTTACTATCTTATGTATCTATGAATGTTCGGCTAGAATATGTCCCTTATTTATAGTTACATATGTCCCGACGTGCCCGGGGAACGGGCGTCACAGTTGGTATCAGAGCCTAGATTTAGTGAACCTTCAGACCTTGGGAAATGGGAGATTGCGAGTTCTGTAGCGTAGCAACTCTGTAGAATGTCTGTACTAATAATTTATCACTTATAAATTTTAACAACTTAAAATATTTACCTTAGAATTTTCTCTATCTTTCTTTCTTTAAGATGGCATCCGACGTAGAACCAGTTGGGGAACTATGGGCAGCACCAGAACTTGAAGACTTAGATTCCCAAAAAAGATCCAGAAGGGGACCCAGATGAGATACCTATGGAGGAGCAAGAACCGATCGATGTCGTCCCTTTAGAGTGTGTGACGCCCCGTCCTCCGAGAATGTCAGGACATACATAAATATAAACATAGGGATATACTTGCCTTACATTCATATTTACTTACGATAGTTATTACATCATAAATAAGTTTTGAATTGTCCAAAATTCCATAACTTCTACAGTTTCACCCAGAAAATTCAAAAAAAATTCTAAGCACAAGAAAATTTGCATGTAAGAACAAAAGTAGAGATGTTGATTCCTCAGAATGCATCAGCTGGAACCATATGCTCTTAGAATTCATCTTATCCTTCCAACTCTTCTTCTCCCTCTGGGTTGAACTCCTCTAGGAACTCCTCCTCACCTGTGGCACGAACGCCATGAGCCAAGACCCAGAAGAAAAATACTCTAACCTTCTAACTAATCTCACGGCACAAAATTCGCCAGAACACATACCATACAAGACCCAGTATAGTTTATAGTCAAGGAGACAGACAAATTTATGACATGATAGCAGATAAGTCAATAAACATATGCATATGAAATGCAGATGTCTAACTCAACATGCACCCAAATTATAATAGGAATTCCACATCGGGAATCACCATAGTAGACTTTCACGGGTATTTGATTACCAAAGCTATCATCCTGCCTCGTTGCGAATAGTAACCGCATCGCCGGGCGTCATGCTATAGCTGTTTTACTCAATGGCATGACGTCTGGCGATGTGGTTACTATTCACAACGAGGTGCGATGATGGCTTTGGTGATCAAATATCCGTGAAAGTCTACTCTGGTGATTTCTGGTGTGAAATTCCTATTATAATCTTGGTGCATGTTGGGTTGGGCATCTACATTTCATATGCATATGTTTATTGACTTATCTGCTATTATGTCTTATGTAATAACCTAATTTTTTTAAACTTTTAGTGTACACTAATCATTTTTTTTGATAATAATCATTTAAAAGTAAAATGTAAATGTATATATATGTATATACATACATACATATATATACATATAAAACAAGATACATTACCTAATGTATAGATACATTATACATTAGAATTAAAATTTATATACATTATACATTATACATTACATATTAGGATTATATTATACATTAGATACATTATACATTATAATGTATACATTATATATACATTATACACTTACAAGATACATTATACACTTAGGATTTAATTGACAAGATACATTATACATTAGATACATTTATAATTAACATGATACATTAGGTACACTAAATACATGACATTATACATTAGATACATTGAAAATTAACAAGATACATTAGGCACACTAGATACATTAGTCTAGGGTACACAAGATCCATGTACTCTTCCACTATTATATATATATATATATATATGCAAGCCTTGACCACTTTCAAAAACACATCTGCATTTTCTCCCTCAAAAGATATAAAGTAAGAAAGGGAGAGAGGGAGAGGAAAAAAAGGAAGAACACTTCGAAATTTTTTTTGTGTCGGAGACCATACTTGAGGAGATCGAACTACATTTTTACATCTTCGTCATTTCGTCCAACAATTCTAAGGTAGGAATGTAATTCCTTACTTCTTTATTTTTCTTTTATATCATTCTACAACTAAAATCCTATCATGTATGTCAAAATATTGAATAAAAAAGACAAGATATTGGATGTCCAGTAGTTTTTTTTTCTCCTTAAAGAGCCGAAAATAATCATTTTATTAACATAGATAGACTTAACTAGGACCTCTAAAATTTTTACTGAAACTTTTAGGATGAGTCCTTGATACGTATAATTTTTCTTAAAGTCAAATTATTTTTCTATAAATTTTTAAAATTTTGAATTCAAATCTGGTCCTGAAATTCATTCTGAACTAGCCACTTTGTTTGAATACCATTTTTTGAACAAAGATCCATTTTGAGTGAAATTGGTATCCAAAGTTAGATATATGTGTTAGGATTCTAATAAATCTGGAATCACTCAAAAATTATTTAAAATGAGTAAGATACAACGTTTTTACTAAAGAGTGTCAAATCTGGACACTCAGTAGTATTATTT
>JAOTRH010029344.1:0-21264 GCA_034768845.1 Heliamphora exappendiculata | reverse complement strand
AACACAAAAAATTCTAATTAAAGAATTCTTAAGTGTTTGAACCTTTTGAGATAAAAGTCATTTCTTTTTTGCTAAGGCGTCAACTTAGATTGTTTAAAATGTGTTAACACTTTCATTTTGAAAATATAAAATATTATCCATTTAAAATCATTTATTTTTAGAAAATGAATTATGAAAATCATCAAAATCAAATTAAAAAGTCCTTGGGCTAATAGACAGTAATAACAATAAAGTTTCCCATGCAATTACAACCATATATGCAAAAAGGTAAACTGTATGTAAAGTGTAAGGGCACCCTGGCCCATCAACAAATAAAATTGGGGCACGCAGGCCCGAAAAGCTGAATGTATCAGAATGTATCAAAAACTGTGGAATAAATAAAATAATTACATATATGAAATGGGGGAATCTCTTAGCTCTCTCTAACGCCTCTGGCGGACCCAACTTGGAGGGGGAGGTATAGAAGGCCTTGCGTCTGAGGGGCCAACCTCAGTAGAATCAAATAGCTCATCTAGGTCATCTCCGTTATCATCATCGCTACTGGAAGTTGATACGACCTTAGAATGGCTTTAGATGGGTGAAGTAGATCCCTGAGTAGAACGAGCTCGGGAAGATGTACGGGCCCAATAACCCCGTGCCAGACCTCGGACTGGAGTCTGTTGCTGTGGAAAGGAAGATACAAATATCTGCATGAACAAAATACAGAATGCAAGATGAAGAGTTAAATAGTGAATCAGTAAGTACTCACAATAGGCTCTGGAGAGAAAGCAATGCTGGCCGCCCTAAGAGAACCATCATGTTGGCGAACCAACGCCCTCAGACCTGATACCAGAAACAGCACACGATCTGCGCAAGCCTAGCCAACCTGCAAGAAGGAAATAGGATTTAAATAAACTGAATGAGGAAAGATAGAAAAGGAAAAGAAAAGACAAGGATAAACCTGGGTGATGTCAACTCTAAACTCTAGGACCGGTGGAACTGGGACAGGAAGGTCAAAAGGATAGCTCGTTACAAAGACAGTCACGTCCAATGGAATCTCTGCACCTGCTACTTTTCTTGCTCCTGCGCTGGCTCCCCCGGAAACTCCTACACTTTATGCTCCTCCTGTTCTAGCAACCCTAGCTTCTGCACCTGGGCACAGCTGCTACCTTTGCTTCTCTTACTCTCCTCCTGGCTCAGCCTGGTCCAACCAGAGGAACCTCTACAACCCCAAGACGAGGACCCATTGGTCCCATCAGATGCCTTCTCACCCATGTCTCGTAGTCGTCTTTGGGCTCCAATAAAGTAGATGCATGGATGCTAAGTACCTCCAGCATGATATATAGGCTGCTCATAATGTCCATCTGACGCATAAAAGAAGAAGGAGGCATTGAATCCAAAAGTGATCCCAACCAAGAGACTGGCGAATGACCCTCTCCCCCAAGTACCACTCTCGATAAAAAGGGCCCTCGAGAAGAACCCGCAGTGCAGAGATGTCACGGCTGCACATCAGATCCACGCTAGCTCTCTCCTCCACTCCTCACCAAATATCCCATCGAACCTGTAAAAGAGGGAAGAAAAACAACATAACAAACAGAAATAAGAACAGAATTAGAACAGTAACAGAATGAACAAAGTCAGAACAGTGTCAGAGCAGTGAATAGTGAACAGTAACAGACCAGTGAATAATGAATAGTATACAGTGACAGAGTAGTGAATAGTGAACAGTGACAAAGCAGTGAACAATAAGCAGTAATGAGAACAAAGAATAGAAGATACACCTGATTAGGAGTCAGCTGGTCCAAGAAATATTAGAATCTATCAAGGACCTTTGCCCCAGGCTTCATCCCCTTGAATCATCTCGCCCACTGTGCGTGGGGAATAACTAGAGGAACTTCATATGAGTTCGCCAAGACATGCACCCCAAGGAACTAGTAACTCCATAGCTGCAAAAGAAAGGGTCAATAGACAGAAATAAAGGTATACCTCCTAGATCCTCCAGTACCCTGCGACGCTGAGCTCCTACGAGATCTGCATCACTGCCCTCATAAAGCCATATAAGGTGGCAAGAACAACAGCCCCCCAATCATATGTGGCAACTCGGTCTAGATGATGAAGTACTCCTAGATAATGATGATGAATAGTGTTCTCCTTGTTCGCAAATGAGGAGGCATCAAACATGTATAGTAGAAAGGCCCGAACGACCCACTCAAAATATCAGGGCTTTATGCAATGAAAGTGGCCAAATGGGTGTGGAACCAAGTATACCTAACACGGCCCTGATCCATCTAAAGGGGGACGATGCAAAGAAAATATGTTAGAGCCTCCATGGAGCATGGAATAACTAGGTCAAAAGGAATGAGATCACCATCGACGCAGATGCCAGTGATCATAGAGAAATCCAAGGGCATCAGAGTAGCCTCGAATGTAGTAAAGTGGAAGGTATTGGTGGTGTCCCACCACATCTCGACCAATGTCGCCAACTGAACTCTGTCGTTGCTGGTGTCACCCAGCAATGGAATAAAACGGGAGAAGCCAGAACCATCAATAAAGGCATGGCATGGGGCAAGAAGGGCTGCGTACCACTTCAAGACGTCTCTAGAGCTGCTAAAGCCTCTGATGTATCGGCTAGCCTATAAAAGAAAAATTAAATGAATATTAGAAGATATAGCAGAAGCCGTTAGAACAAATCAGATGCAAAAAGAATGAAGAAAGAGATAACCCTTTTTCAAATCCAAGTCATTTGCAAAGCATTATCTAGGTATTCCTAAGTCCAAACAGTGTCTTAGGTCTTTCAAACCCTAGTGAGCTACGCACCGCAAGCCCTGGTGCGCCAGGCAAAACCCTATTTAAAATCCTAGTCATATGTGAAGTGTTATCTAGGTATTCCTAAGTCCAGATGGTGTCTTAGATCTCTCAAGCCCTAGTGAGCAAGGCACCCTAGGCCCTGGTGCGCCAGGAAAAACCCATTTCAAATCCTAGTCATATGAAAAGTGTTGTCTAGGTATTTGTAAGTTCAAACCGTGTCTTAAGTCTCTCAAGCCATAGTGAGCTAGGCATCCCAAGCCCTGGGGAGCCAAGAAAAATCTCATTTTAAATCCTAGTCATATGCAAAGCGTTATCTAGTTATTCCTAAGTCCAGAAGGTGTCTTAGTTCTCTCAAGCCCTAATGAGCTAGGCACCCCAAGCCTTGGTGCGCCAAGTAAACCCTATTTTAAATCCTAGTCATATATAAAGTGTTGTCTAGGTATTCTTATGTCCAGACGGTGTCTTAGGTTTCTCAAGCCTAATGAGCTAGGCACCCAAAGCCCTAATGCGCCCAACAAACCCTGTTACAAGATCCTGGTCATATGCGAAGCGTTGTCTAGGTATTTCTAAGGCCAAACGGTATTTTAGGTCTCTCAAGCCCTGTGAGCTAGGCTTCCCAAGCCTTGGAGTGACTGGCAAAGCCTGATACAAACCCTAGTCATATGCAAAGCGTTGTCTAGTTATTCGTAAGTCCAAATGGTGTCTTAGGTCTCTCAAGCCCTAGTGAGATAGGCATCCAAAGCTCTGGTGCGCCAGGGAAAATACTATTTCAAATCCTAGTCATATGCGAAATGTTGTTTAGGTGTTACTAAATACAGATGGTGTTTTAGGTCTCTCAGGCCCTAGTGAGCTAGGCACCTTAAGCCCTGGTGTGCCAGGCAAACTTTATTTCAAATCCTAATCATATGCAAAAAGTTATCTAGGTATTCCTAAGTCCAGACGGTGTCTTAGGTCTCTCAAGCCCTAGTCAACTAGGCACCCCTAGCCCTGGTGCGCCAGATAAAACCCTATTTCAAATCCTAGTCATATGCGAAGTGTTGTGTAGGTATTCCTAAGTCCAGATGATGTCATAGGTCTCTCAAGCCCTAGTGAGCTAGGCACCCCAAGCCATGGTGGGCCATAGAAAATCCTGTTTCAATTTCTAGTAATATACGAAGAGTTGCCTAGGTATTCCTAAGTCCAGATGATGTCTTAGGTCTTTCAAGCCCTAGTGTGCTAGGCACCACAAGCTCTGGTGTGCTAGGCAAACCATTTTTCAAATCCTAATCATATGCAAAGCGTTGTCTAGGAATTCCTAAGTTTAGATGATGTCTTAGGTCTCTCGAGCCCTAGTAAGCTAGGCACCTTTAGCCCTGGTGTGCCAAGCAAATTCTTTTTCAGATCTTAGTCATATGTGAAACATTGTCTAGGTATTCTAAAGTCCAGATGGTGTCTTAGGTCTCCAAAGGCCTAGTGAGCTAGGTACCCCAAGCCCTGGTCCGCCGAGCAAACCCCTGCTTCTAATCATAGTTATATACGAAGCGCTGTCTAGGTATTCCTAAGTCCAGACGGTTTCTTAAGTCTCCCAAGCCCTAATGAGTTAGGAACCCTCTGCCCTGATGCTCAAAGAAAACCCCTATTTAAAATCCTAGTCATATGCGAAGCGTTGTCTAGGTATTCCTAAGTTCAAACGGTGTCTTAGGTCTCTCAAGCCCTAGTGAGCTAGGCATCCCAAGCCCTGGTGCGCCAAGCAAACCTTATTTCAAATTTTAGTCAAATGCGAAGCGTTGTCTAGTTATTCCTAAGTCCAAATGGTGTCTTAGGTCTCTCAAACCCTAATGAGCTAGTCACCCCAAGCCCTAGTGCGCCAAATAAAACCTTATTTTAAATCTTAGTCATATACGAAATGTTGTCTAGGTATTCCTATATCCAGACGGTGTCTTAGGTTTCTCAAGCCCTAATGAGCTAGGTACCCAAAGCCCTAACGCACCCAGCAAACCTTGTTACAAAATCCTAGTCATATACGAAGCGTTGTCTAGGTATTCCTAAGTCCAAACGGTGTTTTAGGTCTCTCAAGTCTTATAAGCTAGGCATCCCAAGCCTTGGAGCGACAGGTAAACCCTACTTCAAATTCTAGTCTTATGCGAAGCATTGTCTAGGTATTCGTAAGTCCAGATGGTGTCTTTGGTCTCTCAAGCCCTAGTGAGCTAGGCATCCTAAGCCTTGGTGCACCATGCAAAACACTGTTTTAAATCCTAGTCATATGCAAAACGTTGTCTAAGTATTCCAAAATACATATGGCATCTTAGGTCTCTCAAGCCATAGTGATCTAGGCACCCCATGCCCTGGTGCGCCTGTCAAACCTATTTCAAATCCTAGTCATAAGCAAAACATTATCTAAGTATTTCTAAGTCCAGACGGTGCCTTAGGTCTCTCAAGCCCTAGTGAGCTAGGCACCCCAAGCCTTGGTGCGCCAAATAAAATCGTATTTCACATCGTAGTCATATGCGAAGCATTGTCTAGGTATTCCTAAGTCCAGACGGTGTCTTAGATCTCTCAAGCTCTAGTGAGTTAGGCACCCCGAGCCCCGGTGCGCCAAATAAAACCCTGTTTCAATTCTTAGTAATAAACGAAGAGTTGTCTAGGTATTCCTAAGTCCAGACGGTGTCTTAGGTCTCTTAAGCCCTAGTGAGCTAGGCCCCACAAGCTCTGGTGCACCAGGAAAATCCTTTTCAAATCCTAGTCATATGCGAAGCGTTGTCTACGTATTCCGAAGTCTAGACAGAGTCTTAGGTCTCCCAAGCTCTAGTGAGCTAGGCACCTTTAGCCTTGATGCGCCAAGCAAACCCTTTTTCAAATCCTAGTCATATGTGAAGTGTTATCTAGGTATTCCTAAGTCCAGATGGTGTCTTAGGTCTCCTAAGCCCTAGTGAGCTAGGTACCCCAAGCCCTAGTGCGCCAGGAAAATCCATGTTTCAAATTCTAGTCATATATGAAGTGTTGTCTAGGTATTCCTAAGTCCAGACGGTTTCTTAGGTCTTCTAAGCCCTAATGAGCTTGGTACCCTAAGACCTAGTGCGCCAGATGAACCCTTATTTCAAATCCTAGTCATATGCGAAGCATTGTCTAGGTATTCCTAAGTCTAGACGGTGTCTTAGGTCTCTTAAGCATTGGTGAGCTGGGCACTCCAAGCCCTGGTGCACTAAGCAAATCCTTTTTCAAATCCTTGTCATATGTGAAGCATTGTCGAGGTCCTAAGTTCTTGAGACGATCTTTGTTTTAAGCCCTGATCCTCAGGCATCTTAAAGCCTAGTACGCTAGGCATCTTATGTCTTAAGCCCTGCTTCCCAGGTGCCCGTGTTTGAAATCCTGGTAACTAGGTGTTTTGCTAAAAAACTCCAGTTACTCAGGTGTTCTGTTAGATCCATAGTCCAATGTCTTGGTCTGTTGTCCTGGGTCTCTAGTTTTGAATATTATATGGTGTGTTTGAATTGCATGTTTTATACAAAGTTTACAGTCCAGTTGGTTATCAAGTTCTCTATTGCATATTGAATATGTGTTAACTGGGGCAATTTTTCATGTTCTTTAGTCACATACATATATCACAAGTACCAGGGGATCCTAAGGCATCCATCTATGTTCAAGTATAAAGATACAAAATTTGAAGAAAAAGAAGAAAAGAGAACTTACTGCGTGATTATGGCGAGAAAGGAGGACATGTGGCTCACAGAGGACAAAGTCGGGAGCAACATCGACAATCAAAGGCTCGTATCTCCTTATCCGTCTAGATCTCAAATGGTGAGGGACTAGCACATATCGAAGAGGTTCGAAGGGAGTAAGAAAGCCCTCGTCGGCATGAGGATCCAGAAAACCTGCTATCTCAGCCTCAGCAACTGCCTGGTCTGTTGCTGCCTAATCTATTGTTACTTGCGCTTCTGCTGCTACCCGAGCCACTGCCTTCTGATCCTCAGCAGCTCGAAGTGAAGA
Source organism: Heliamphora exappendiculata (assembly GCA_034768845.1). Taxonomy (NCBI): domain Eukaryota; kingdom Viridiplantae; phylum Streptophyta; class Magnoliopsida; order Ericales; family Sarraceniaceae; genus Heliamphora; species Heliamphora exappendiculata. The sequence goes on along the minus strand of JAOTRH010029344.1, from coordinate 14,511 downwards.
CCGCTCAACCTCGGTCGCTAGAATATCCATCACCCACATAACAGTGAAGGGCTAATGGTTAGATTTCCCATCCGCAAGAAGATTGGAGTCGAAACCCCCAATAGCACTAAGGGAAATGCTGTCAGAAGCAAAGTGTCCCCGTCGTGCCCCAAATATGTCATCACCTTGTCCGTGGCTTGTCATGTGGAGGAAATAACCAAAAAAGTCAAAGAAAAAGTTTTGGAATCTTGTGGCCGCAACCTGTTTGAACGGTCACATTGCAACTTGGATCCTCGAACCCTATGATCACAAGGTTTGAATGTTGCCGGTATACCTTGTTTTGCTATGATTGCATTTTGTGTGATATAATTGCTTTTAAGGGCTTGTTTGGGTGCTTATTTTTGGGATTTTAAATAGTTTTAAAATGTTGCCTCAATTTTTTAATTATTTTTTATTTAGTTCTGGTCAAATTTCTAGATCTTGACTCGACCTACTAGTTTGTGATTTTCTCCCGATAAAAATAATTTTTAAATCTTAACTCAATTTTTTAATTATTTTTATCCCGTTCTCGTCCCAATTTCTAGGTCTAGACTCAACATATTAATTTGTGGTTTTCTCTCGAAAAAAATTGTTTTAAAGTCTTTACTCAACTTTTTAATTATTTTTTATTCCATTCTCGTCCAAATTTTTAGGTCTTGACTCGACGTACTAATTTGTGGTTTCCTCCCAATAAAAAATAGTTTTAAAGTTTTACTCGACTTTTTGATTTTTTTATCACGTTTGTCCAAATTTTTAGGTCTTGACTCGACCTACTGATTTGTGTTGTTTTCCCCCTTAAGATATAATTTATAGAATATTGATACAATCCTTTTGATTATTTTATCCCCGACTGAGTTCTTAGACCTTAACTCGATCTTTGAATTGTTGTTTGTGTGTGCACTTTTGGGTCTTGACTCGACCTTTAGGATATCTTTTGGCATGTTAGTATCTGCATCATGTTTCTTGTTTTACATCTTGCATTTTGCATTTGTCCCGAACTACATTTTGGTCTGATCTCTAACAAAGGGGTACGTAAGCAGCTCGATGGAAGTTCGAGTATGACTACCATCATGTGAATGCTTGTGTGTTTTGTAGCCTAAGATTAATAGCTCAGTCAAACAGATGTTGTCTCTAAATTTTTGACGTAACTCGCATCACACGTTGCTGCGCAAGTTATATCAAAGAAGGGCAACTGTAAACACCCTAATTTGACCCCGTCAAATCTTAGACTTATCCAGGCGAGTCTAATGATGAAAACCAAGTGGAATGATGTCGCTAAACAATCGCTGGGAAGTGATTCAAAGCTAGTACTCCAAGAAATCAAACCACATAATCACAGCTCTTGAACCTGAAGCCCACAACCTTCAAATCGTGCGACCCAGTTGTTCACTGGCCCAAGTTGTTGAGGTCACTGTTAGGTTGGTATACTGAAAATCATGTTTTTAATATTTTATTTTATTTTTAATAAAATTAATTTTCTATTTTATGAGAATCTTTATGAGCAATGTATGTGTATCATTTTTTTTGTTATGCATAGATGTCCAATATTCTGTATAGTATTTAATCTAGTGTGTAGAGTATGGCTTACATACAGAAAATTAAATTTTAGGCTCTTACAGAATATAAATTTTATGTTCACAATTTAGATGAAAATAGGCATACTATCGGTATGACTGTGGCACAGAATTTTAGTAGGCCTATCTTAGTTACGGAGAACAGATCATAGCGTCGTCTATTGTTCTGACTCTCTGTGCCAGTACACATTGTGTGTATTGAACGGGACATTAGGGGTAATTGATTTTATAATGACTATATAAATTAATTCACATCCCAAGGTTATTATGAATAGTGCTTATCCTCTTAATTGTAAAATAATTATTGATTTGCATATATTTAATATTCGTTATTTTGATTCATTAGAGGGTGCGATCTTATATGGGTCTGCATTCCCGATGAGTTCGATTGCTATATTATTTATATAAAAAATATTAATTATTGACAGAATCTACATCCCGAAAGATCGGGATTGACATTACCTCCTTAAGAATGCTTATAAGTTTTGATCGTGCCAAACCCTACAGGTGGATTTAATTATCCAGCGATCAAATAAGTTAAGCGAGAGTGCTTAAGGAATATTAAGATGCTAATTAAATTAAATTGTCAATAATTAAATTTAATTGGCGAGTATTGAAAATCTTAACGTGGGGAGCAATGGTAAACATTTAATAACAGGAGTTCAATGCAATAAAGTCTTGAGATTATCGGTCAGAGTACAATTATAGTTCTTTAGTGGTGTGAACTGTAATTCAGTGCTTTATGAAAATTGCAGAAACCGTTGCGTCTTTCCATAATTGCATAAACTGCTGGTAGGTATCTGTGTTCTACTTGAAGTGTTATTCATAATTACTCCCCATGTCCATGTTGTAACCCTATATATATGCGGGTAGGCTGAACCAGCTTCAGATCATATATCATATATCTTATTTTGTCTTTCAAGACGAAAGATATCTTGGTTCTGCCGGTACGAATTCTCGATAGTCTGTAACTCACACTACGTTCGAGGATCGCGTAAAGGAATACAGTAGAAGATCTGACAGGAGTTTCAACTCGGAATCAAATCATAGTTGAAGAATCGATCGACAAAAAGTATTCTTCTAAATTAACTTTGGTTGCACGAGTTTTATTTTGATTATTCGTCGTCAAAAGTTTTATCTGGAGCCTATTTCGGCGTTTGCCCGTCCAGTTAATTTTTTTCGTTAATCGTTTGCAAAAATAAAGATCTTGGCAGTTTTGCCTCCAACAATTGATATCAGAGCCGTTTTATTTTTTGTTTACTATTATCGGGGTCGGGTAGTTTTAGAACTGTTTCTAACTTTGTTTTGTAGGTGTTCTAAATCTTGATTTTATGATTATCTTTTATTTTTATTTTTATGTTTGATTGAATGGTTTGAATGAATGATGATTATTTTCTTTAACTGCGAGGGTTGATCGTGGTATATTGATTGTAAACTCTACGGAGGTATAGGATTAATGTAAAAAATTATTTTTTAATTTCTAGTTTTTTTATTTTATGTTATCAAAATAAAATTTAAAAAATAAAGAAGAACGAAGAACACTGTGAGAAGATCATCAAGCGGAGGCGCTGGAAACAAATTGGAATTCAAGACTGTTTTTCAAAAGCAGCACATTGGCTGCTGTCTTCAAAAGATTGACTACTATTTTTTCAAAACAAAAGCAGTGCTATTCCCAAAACAGCAAGCACAGTGGCGGTGCATTACGCAGCAATAGTGCACAACAGAGAAGGCGCACAGTAGTGCTTTTCCAAAAAAAGCCAGCAGCGCAAACAGTTTCCAAACGCACCCTAAACGCAAGTAATCACAGGTGCTGTTTTTAAAACTCCAACACTGTTTCAGCGAAACAGTGGCACAATTTTCGCACATAAGCAGCGCCGGATTCCAAACGGCAACAGTAGCACTGTTCCGGAGCAATCAAGCAACAGTTTTCCAACAGCAAAATTCCAGCAGCGGCTTTTCAAAAGGAAACTGTTTTGGTGCTGATTTTTCCAAGTAGCGTAAACGCACAAGCAAACAGCCGGCAATCACTAAGGCACTGTTTTTGTTTTCCAAGCAAACTATTTCAATGATTTGGAATTATTCAATAACTAGTAAGAATTTTACAACAACTGAAAGAGTAGAAACTTATCTTAAACACAAGACTCAAAATTTTTAGAGTTTCAGAAGGATCATAAAATTGGGATATTTTTTTATTATGTCATGCATTTATTTTTTTTAATTGCGTGAATAAGATATATATTGGTTTTATCATGTTATTTAATTAATTCAAATATTCGATTTTAATTAAAATATTTTATAATGAAAAATAAAATTAAGTTTTTTAATTAATTAATTAAATAAAAAAACTTTAGATATTTTAATTTTTTATAAAATATCACATTTAAGATGATTTTTTTAAAAAAAACGGGTATCTTGAAAAAAACGTAGGAATTTATTCTGAATTTTGTATTAATTAAATAAAAAAATATTTAATTAAAATAAATTATTTTTTTTAAAATTGGGACGATAAATAAAATAAATAAATATCTTTAATCACTACCTTAGCTGAAAAGTTAAAAGAAAAACTGCGCATTTATTAAATTTTATTTCTTACGCATTTGCACACGAAAAGATAGTTTGATAAATCAGAATCATTAGAATCGTGTACACGGAAAGATGTTTGATTCTTTCAGATCGTGTAGCTTTCGAAATTAATAAATTTATTTTAATTAAACAAATTTTAATAACTCTAAAAAATATTTTAAAAAATCTAAATGGGAAAGGAAATTTATTCATAGATAAACCCGCGATCTCCGTCACCAGTTTATAGGCGATGCAATTAAACCCTACGTGTTGGTAGTAAGGCCTTCCTCCCCATTGGACAGATTAATTGCGGTATCGCCACTACAAACCTCCTTTAGGGATAATTTTGCATAATTGTTAGTGTCGATTACTTCTCCATCTAAATGGTTCATTGTGAAGCAATTGATTTACAAATAGGTGATGGTTAACACTTAACTGTATATAATAATATTCTCTCCATCTGAGTCACTACTATTATATACAGGACCAAAACTATATCAGCTATTTAATTTTACTTGGCATGGTCAGTTGCCTAGATAGTAAAATTAAAAAGAATTGGCATGTCTGGTCTTATAATGGATATTAGACGTCCACCCATCGTGGCATACTATGGGTAGTAAACGTCCTCTCAGATTACCAGGTTGCTGACGAATTAATTTTAAAATGGTAGAGAAAATCAAATTAAAATAAATTCAAAGGTTTGCTCATCATAATTAACGGTATTTTAATTATGTGATTCTCATGATTAAAATGGTTTTCAACCCACTAGCTTCCATTCTCAAAGAAAAAAAATTTACGAGACCAAATTATGTTTACTGAAAACAGAATTTAGACATTATATTAACTGCTGAAGATTATAAGTTTGTTTTAACTCAGATATGTCCACCAGTACCTGATAAAGGGGCTATCGAAAGGGAAATCCAGGCCCATCAGAAGTGGTAGAAAGATCATCAGATGGCTCGCTATTACATTTTAGCTTCAATGTCAAATATTTTGTAGCATCAGCATCAGTTTATGCCCAAGGCCTATGATATGATGATGAACCTCAGAAAAATGTTTGGAGATCAAAATCGTGCTGCTAGGCAGGTGGCCATGAGATCTCTAATGAATACAAGCATGGCTGAAGGTACACTAGTTTGGGATTATATTCTAAAAATGATCAGTCTTCTGAATGAACTGGAAATCCTTGGAGCTAAAATTGATGGGAAAACCCAGGTCGATATCATACTCCAGTCACTGCATGAAAGTTTTAAGTAGATCTGCCTGAACTATTCTATGAATAAGCTCAACTACTCACTGGAAGAACTTCTTAAGGAACTTAAAGCAGCCAATGGTGTTCTTAGGAAGCCAAATTCTGTGTATGTAGATGAGAAGAGTTCTTCCTCTAAACCGAAAGATAAGAAGAAGAAAAATGTTCAGACACAGGAAAACATAAGTCTAAAAGCAGTTAAGGGACCAAAAGCTGGTGTGAAGAAGCCGAGAGGCAAGTGCTACTACTATAACCAGTTTGGGCATTGGAAAAAGAAGTATCCAATTTTTCGCAGTAAGTAGAACAAACAAGGTAATTTCTGTTCACTGGTTATTGAAACATGTTTAGTGATGTTATGTACTGGTACCTGGTGTGTAGATACAGGAGTCACTAATCATGTCTATAATTTTTTGCAGGGATTCCAGAAAACCAAGCAGCTTAGTGACAGGATAATTTATCTACACATGGGTAATAATACATGAGTGGCAGCAGTTGCAGTAGGAGATGTCACTCACAGTTTTAGTAGAGATAGAATACTACTTCTAAAAGATTGTCTTTATGTACCTTCGATTAGAAGAAATTTAATTTCAATCTCGAGTTTAATAAAGGATAAAAATTCTGTTCATTTTGGTGACTCGGTCGTTGTGAAGAAAAATAAAAATTTTATTTGTTCTAGTACATTGGTGGATAATTTGTATATTGTATCTTCTATTTCTCCTACACTACAACAAACTGAAATGAATAACACATCTACTATACCATATAAGAGAAAATTTTCTTCTTTAATGAACTAAGCATTTCTTTGGCACTTACGCTTGGATTATATTAATCTAAAAAGAATAAACAGATTTGTAGCAGATGGGCCTTTGAGTACATTGAAAGTGGAGGCACATTTTTTTGGCACTTATGCTTGAGTCATATTAATCTAAAAAGAATAAACAGATTTGTAGCAGATGGACCTTTGAGTACATTGAAAGTGGAGGCACTTCCTGTCTGTGAATCTTGTTTAGAGGGTAAGATGACCAAGAGGCCGTTTTCGGCCAAAGGCTATAGAGCTAAAGAACCGTTGGAGCTGGTTCATTTTGATGTGTGTGGTCTTATGACAATCCGATCTAGATGTGGCTTTGAGTACTTCGTCAGTATCATTGATGACTACTCAAGGTATGGATACATTTACCTGATGCACCGTAAGTCTGAATGCTTTGAAAAATTCAAAGAATTCAAGGCGGAGGCAGAGAAGCGTCTAGGTAAAAGTATCAAATCACTACGATCCGACCGTGGTGGGGAATAGCTCTTTGGAGAGTTTTAGGACTACTTGTCATCAGAGAGAATTACATCCCAGTTGACTACACCTGGCACTCCACAGTAGAATGGTGTAGCAGGAAGAAAGAATATGACTCTTATGGAGATAGTAAGGCCAATGATGAGTTATTCAAGTTTACTCGATTTGTTTTGGGGACTCATTTTAGAAACTGCAGCATACATTCTTAACTTGGTACCTTCTAAGTTAGTACATTCTACTCCCACAGAATTGTGGATCGGGCGCAAGCCTAGTTTGAAACACATTCGAATTTGGGGGTGTCGAGCACATGTACTGAAAGGAAATACGAGCAAGTTGGAACCGAGAACGAAAGTCTGTTTCTTTGCAGGGTATCCTAAGGGAACGAAGGGTGGTCTATTTTATAATCATAAGGATCAAAAGGTCATTGTTAGCACCAATGCCTGATTCTTGAAAAATGATTATATTATGGATTACAGACCCAAGAGAAAAATTATTCTGGAAGAACTAAGAGAAAATACCAGTAGAACGAAAGAGAAATCACAAGTCACCGATATTCTATTACCTCGTCGTAGTAGGAGGATTATCGGGACAGGTGCAAATCAAAAATAGGGTGCAGATGCACAGGGTTCAGATTCTGCACAGCCTATTACTATTAGTACACAGACACAGGTAGTGCCTCGACGTAGTGGGAGGGTAGTTCATCAACCTGATCGGTATATGTTCTTGGAAGAGTCATTTGACAAGATCCTGGCAGAACTAGATACCGAACCCTCTAACTACAATGAAGCACTAAAAGACAAATATGCAGATCTTTGGCAAAAGGCTATGAATTCAGAGATAGAATCTATGTATTCTAATCAGATCTGGAAACTTGTAGAACCATCCGAAGGGATAAAACTCATTGGATGTAAGTGGATCTACAAGAGGAAGAGAGGAACAGACATGAAGGTTGAAACCTTCAAAATTAGGCTTGTTGCTAAAGGGTTCACTTAGAAAGAAGGGATCGACAATGAGGAAACCTTTTCACCGGTAGCCATGCTTAAGTTTATTCAGATTCTCTTATCCATTGTCGAACATTTTGATTACGAAATCTGGCAAATGGACGTCAAGACAGCTTTCCTTAACGGAAGTCTTGACGAGTGTATCCATATGATACAATCAGATGGATTCATTGCAAAGGGCCAGGAGCACACATTGTGCAAGCTTAAGAGATCCATTTATAGACTTAAGAAGGTATCGAGGTCTTGGAACACTCGGTTTGATCAAGCTATAAAGTCTTATGATTTTGATCAAAGTCCAAATGAGTCTTGTGTGTACAAGAAGCGTGACGAAAGCGTGGTGATCTTTCTAGTACTTTATGTAAATGATATCTTGCTTATCAAAAACGATGTGGGGATATTATCTACGGTTAAAGTATGGTTATTTGGGCAGTTCGATATGAAAGACTTGAGAGAAACCAGTTACATCCTTAGGATCAGGCTTGTGCGAGATCGAAAACAATGGATGTTGAGCTTATCACAAGCAAAGTATATCGATGATATCCTTCCTCGTTTTAGTATGTAGGATTCCAAAAAAGGGTTTCACACTTTCAGGCATGGAATTACTCTATCCAAGGATTAGTGTCCTAAGACACTCGATGAAATAGAGAAGATGAAGGTGATTTCTTATGCATCGGCAGTGGGAAGCCTCATGTATGCTATTCTTTGCACTAGACCCGATATCTACTTTGTCATTGGCTTGGTTAGCAAATATCAATCTAACCTAAGGTAGGAGCATTGGACTGCGGTAAAAAATATAATCAAGTACCTGAAAAGGACTAAGGATTATATGTTGGTTACCAGGCAGACAGTCTAATATCTTTGGGGTACACAGACTCATATTTTCAGTCAGACAGGAATTCTCGTAAGTCTACCTCAGGATATGTGTTTACCTTAGGAGGTGGGGCTATAAGCTCGAGGAGTATCAAGCAGTCCTGTATTGCTGATTCCACCATAGAGGCCGATTATTTGGTAGCTTCTAAAGTAACCAAGGAGGCCATTTGGCTCAGGAACTTCCTGTTGGATCTAAATATAGTGCCTTCAGTTCAGTCGGCTATTACACTTTACTATGACAATAGCGGAGCGGTTGGAAACTCGAAGGAGCCAAGGGTCCATAAGAAAGGCAAGAACATTGAGCATAAGTATCACCTGATACGAGAAATTGTACAGAGAGGTGATGTTGCTATGACCAAGATTGCATCAGGAGACAACTTTGCAGATCCTTTTACAAAGTGCTTACCGGCTAAGACTTTTGATAGTCATGTAGAGGGTATGGGAGTCAGATATATGGCAGTATGATTTTAAATATAAATAAGAGATTATTAAGGTTGGTATGCTGAAAACCATGTTTTTAGTATTTAGTTTTATTTTTAATAAAATTTATTTTCTATTTTATGAGAATCTTTATGAGCAATGTATGTGTATCATTTCTTTGTTATGCATGGAGGTCCAATATTTCGTATAGTATTTAATCTGGTGTGTAGAGCACGGCTTACACACAGAAGTCCGGATTTTAGGTTCTTGCAGAATATAAGTTTTATATTCACAGTTTAGATGGAAATGGACATATCGTCGGTACGACTGCGGCATAGAGTTTTAGTAGGCCTATCTTGATTACGGGGAACAGATAATAGCGTCGTCTATTGTTCTGACTCTTTGTGCTAGTACACTTTGTGTGTATTGAATGAGACATTTGGGGTAATTAATTTTATACTAACTATATAAATTAATTCATACCCCAAAGTTATTATGAATAGTACTTATCCTCTTAATCCTAAAATAATTATTGATTTATATATATTTAATATTCGTTATTTTGATTAATTAAAGGGTGCGATCTTATATGAGTCTATATTCCCGGTGAGTTGGACAGCGGTATTATTTATATGGAAAAAATTAATTATTGACAGAATCTATGTCTCGAAAGATCGGGATTGACGATACTCCCTTAAGGATGCTTATAAGTTTTGACAGGGCCAAACTCTATAACTGGATTTAATTATTCGGCGGTCAAATAAGTTAAGCGGAAGGGCTTAAGGAATATATAGATACCGATTAAATTAAATTGTCAGTAATTAAATTTAATCGGCGAATATCGGGAATTTTAACGTGAAAAAAAATGGTAAGCATTTAATAACAGGAGCTCAATGCAAAAAGATCTTGAGATTATGGGTCAGAGTACAATTATAGTTCTTTAGTGGTGTGAACTATAATTCAGTGTTTTATGAAAATTACAGAAACTATTGCGTCTTTCCATAATTGCATAAACCGCTGGTAGGTATCTGTGTTCTACTAGAAGTGTTACTCATAATTACTCCCCAGGTCCCTACTGTAACCCTATATATATGCGAGTAGGCTGAACTAGTTTCAGATCATATATCATATATCATATTTTGTCTTTCAAGACGAAAGATATCTGGGTTCTGTCGGTACAAGTTCTCGATAGTCTATAGCCCACAGTACGTTCAGGTATTGCATAAGGGAATACAGTAGAAGATCTGACAGGAGCTTCAACTCGGAATCAAATCGTAGTTGAAGAATCGATCGATAAAAGGTATTCTTCTAAATTAACTTTGGTTGCACGAGTTTTATTTTAATCGTTCGTCGTCAAAAGTTTTATTTGGAGCCTGTTTCGACATTTGCCCGTCCAGTTAATTTTTTTCGTTAATCATTTTCAAAAACAAAGTTGTTGGTAGTTTTGCCTCCAATAGCCACAACCTTTGAACCTTGCGACCATCCCCTTGATTGTAGCGATCGCAACATGAATCTGTCGAAAACCCTAAAAAACCTCACAGCGGCAACTACCAACCTCACTGTTGCAACCTTCAAAGCTGGCGACCACAATCTTTTTGAGCATATTCCGAGCTTACGACGTGTTACTAGCTCATTGGGTGGCATTCTCAATATAATCGTACCTTCGGTACGATTAAAAAAGGAGACAATTGAAGTATGCCGATACTCTTCCACATTCCCAACCCGCATCCTGATATTCTATACATTCCTATTGCCCGAGTACTGGAATTGGAGCACTTCCCGACGACCAGGTAGATGAGCATTAAGCTCCAATAACTTGAGGACATGCCTAAATTTCCGCACTTCAGGAACCCTTGTTGGAACCCTAAGATTTCCCTCTCCAAATTTTCTTCCCCCGTAGAGAGGTCGAGTTAATTTAAGATTTCATTCTATAGTTTACATGTTTGCTCATGAAATTTGTTATTATTAAATCTCCTTATCTCAATTACATTGTTAAGTATGCCTAGTCCAATGTTTTAATCAAAAATATCCATGGTTCCGTTGTATGATCAATTGAAGAAAATTGACTCTGTTATTCTGTCCTGTATTATTGTAAACACATTGCTAGCTTGCACCCAACACATTATCCATTAAAATTCAGTAAAACATTACTTAGATATCTTACGGTCGCAACTTTTATAGTTACGGTCATTACACAGTGGCACTAACATGCTTACGGTTATGATTCTGTTCCTCAGGACCATAGCCTTTTGGTCTTCTGGAGTTGCGACCGCAACATTCATATGTTACGGCTACAACCTTTTTACTTTTCCAGTAGCTAAATTTTGCCTTTACAATATTTTTTTGTTGATATAAGATGTCCAGTATGCAGTTTGTAGTATGGATCAGCATAATTAAGGCTAAAAAATCCCTAGGTTTGTTTCTCTTTTGTTTTAATTCATGTTATGCTTATCATGCATTGTTAGTGATATTTTAACATGATTTTGTTAGTTTAGCCTTAATGCTCCTATTCCTTAATCACCGCATGCAGCTTTCACCATGTATCCTTTAGTATAGATGCATGATTAGGAATTAGACTTTCTTTTATGCTTTGTTTTTCTTTTTATTACGTGTTTAAATACTTAGAATATGTATTTTCCTATTTGATTTTTATTGTTTCTTCTTTGTTTTCAATTTCTGTATTTACATACATTTGAGAAATATAATTAATAACCAATAATGATTAGTAGATGCCAACCTCACGGTTGGACGAACGGGGTACCTAACACCTTCCTCGATTCGTACCTTAGCCCCCGGACCCTTATTTTCTCTGGTTAAACATTTTCAAGATCAATAGCTCCTTTTTGTTTTTCTTGATTTTTCTCAAAAATCAAGTGGCGACTCCAATTTTCAATAAGAGGGTTTTCAAATACTTTTGATTTTCAAAGTAATAAAATATTTTCAAAATAACTCTTGAATTTTCTATTTTTGAAATAAAATCCAAACTCTTAGCGCCATACACAGCCGCCACCTTTTTGTGATCCTAGAGCAGGTTGCGACTTTCTTTTGTCACAACTGCTACCTTTTTGAAACCCTAAACCTAGTACCAACCTTTGAAGGTCATGAGCTACTTTGTTCGTACAATAAAAGTCACGGCCGGGACTGTTCGTACAATTGAATTTCATGACCATGAGTTTGACACCTTTTTGGACAAGTGACAGCATTCCAGAGGATGTCTGTGTTGACTCCTTGGACAAGTGATAGCATTCCAGAGAGAAAGACCTGGATATCGATACTCTGCCAAGTCTGATTCCCACCCAATATTCCCATACTCTTAATACTTATACCACGTGCCCCCAAGCCTAATTCGTGACTTTGCTTTCATTGGTGGGGCCTTGGAGCACGGATTATTTGGCAATTTTCGTCTTCCACGTCTGAGAGGATGTCCGAGGTGGTTGTCTACACTAGGTAACCTTAGGAAAATCATGACGTTTCTTTAAACCCTCACCTTCTCTCTCCCGAGGGTGTCACGATTAAGGTTTTCGTTCATTATTTATCTTTTTAACAAGCATGTTCATGTGAGCGATCATTAAAAATAGTACGTCTATAATTCTTTGTAATGCGTAGAATAACATATTTCAATCCATTTTCGTATTCACTGGTACACTGGACACATAAAAATGCCTTTGTGATTTCAAAAACCTGACGGCCGCGACTCTTGGTTATCACGACCGTGAGTTATTTTGACCCTAATATTACAGCCACTACTTATTTGTCTCGGGCCGCTATCTTTCTTCTCATTTTTGATATGGCCACAACATTCTGTTATTACGGTCGTGAGCTCTGTGTGAGACCATTAGCATGAAAACTATGTTTAAAGCCTTCTGTTATCATTTTTTAATGTTTAATGCATTCTGTCTCTAGACCTTTGTCACTGTTGGAATAATAGATGGGAATCCAGCCTTGACAAAGTGGGCTGTAGTTCATATTCTGTACATCCCATCTATTTGAAGTCTTTTTGGATCTTGTATGTTGAAAACCTCTATGGACCCCAAAAATATCAAGGCCATAACCTTTGGTTGTCACGGCCGCAACCTTTGTGACCCATTTTCTTATTGCTACCATGTATTTTGTCACGACCGTGTGTTTTGTGACCCATTTTATCACGGCCGCAACATTATGTTGCTACAATTGTGAGCTTTTTGTATGTACAATAACTTAAAAATAGTGTTTGAACCCTCTCTGTTCTGTCTGTATAATCTGTAAATAGCATGATTAGAGATAGAAACTGTATTGCATGACTCTTAGGCCTTTTTCTTATTTTATTTGACCTTTCATCGTATGTTTTTTACTTTACTTTACTCAAATAATAAGTGTGGCATGTTTAGATATGATAATCAAGTTACATGACCCCTTAGGATTGTAGTTAGGATTTTTTTGTTATTTTCTTTTGTATTGACTCTATCTAATCTCCTATTCTGTATATGTTATCTTTGAAATGTTTAAAACAATAACCAACATTGAAAAAAGTGGAGGCCCACCTTGTGGTTGGGCAAAAAGGATGCCTGACACCTTCCCTTTTCATACCTTAGCCCCCTGAACCCTCTTTTTCTCTCGTTATGTCTAAAAAGGACCCATGGCCTTCTTTTTGTTTTTCTTGTTTTTTTTTTCAAAAATCAAGTGGCAACTCTATTTTTTTAAAATGTGTTTAGATATCTTGGATTTTCTGTTTTATAATGAAAGAGCATTTTTCTAAAAATAATATATATCTGATGCATCGTTTTTCGGATGCACCCAAATGAAAACGCCCGGAGACTCGAGATAGTCCAAATCACCACTGACAAGATAAAGTTAATCCAAGAGAGATTGAAGCAATCTCAAGACAAGAAAAAGAGTTATGCAAATAATCGAACATGTGACCGGGAGTTTGAAGTAGGAGACCACGTATTCCTAAAGATAACGCCATGGAAATGAGTGATGCAATTCGGGAAGAAAGGGAAGTTGAGTCCTCGATTCATTGGACCGAATGAATCATTAGGAGGGTTAGGAATACGGCGTATTGTTAGATCTAGGTAACCCAAGAGGGGGGTGAATTGGGTCTTTTAACGAGATAAAAAGTTTAAAAAACGTTTTAAGAAATCTTTTAATATTGCTATAGAGCAAGAGATGTAATTATATGATCAAAGAAAATATTAAAAGATGAGGGATAGAGAAATAGAACCAGACACCAGCGATTTATAGTGGTTCGTCTTTATCCTAGCCTACGTCCACTCCTCAAGATCTTTCTTGAGTATTTTCACTATTCAGAATACTTCCTAGCGTATTCAAAGCCTTTACAAGCTTCAAGATTCCACTTGAGCTATCTGAATGTTTACGAGCACATTTACAAGCCTGTTACAGCTTCAAGAAGATCCTATGAAAATAAGCCCCTATTTTCTTCTATTCTCTCTTGAACTCTTCTTTGATGAGTTTCACTCAATCACTCAAAGGCTAACAGGGTGACTCACCCTTGATTACAATAAATGAGATATAATGAATAAAGAACACTCACTCTCT
>JAOTRH010029333.1:0-21264 GCA_034768845.1 Heliamphora exappendiculata | reverse complement strand
GGAACCAACCCCGCATGCTCATATAAACATAAACATGCATCAAAACGAGTAAATCATACACCGCAGACATATATATGCAAAACACATCATATATACAAATAAGTCTAAAAAAGAGACGGGTCTGGGTCTCACATAACCACTATAAATCTTGTTGTCTGGTTCATTTTCTCTCTCCCTAACCTCTTTACTTACTTTATTGCTTTACTACCTTCCATATTTGCTTGTGAAATTAAAAAGTTTTTGAATTTTTTTTAAAATTGTTATTATTGTTTTAAAATCCAATTCATCCCCCCTATTGGATTGTCTATACTAACAATTGGTATCAGAGCATGGGTTCTTGTTTTGACTTAACCGTCTACGAGTACTTATGGCAACCACTAGTATTGGACCTATTCAGTTTGAAGGTTAGTTCACCAACAGACTCCCTTTATTCAATGGAATAAATTACAATTATCAAAAAGCAAGAATGAGAATCTACCTTCAAGCCGTAGATTATGGCCTTTGGAGGGTTGTTATAAATGGACCCAAAAGACCTACCAAGACTATTGAATGGGCAACTGTCCCTAAACCTGAGAGCGAATAGACTGAGACTGATATAAGATATATACAAAAAAATGCTATGACTGAACCTTCTATATTACTCTCTTAACCAAAATGAGTTCAATAGGATCTCCACCTATGACACTGCCAATGAGATTTGGGATAGACTTGAGGTTACCCTAAGCACGCTTGTTTATAATTATGAATTGTTTAAGATGAAGTATGATGAAACTATTTTTGAAATGTTTACTAGATTCATTGATATCATTAACGGGCTAAAATCTCACTACTACATTAATTGTAATAGATCTCGGTTTTTTACCGAGATCTTATAGAATCAATCTCGGTTACAAACCGAGATCTTTCCGTGAGAGATTAAAAAGTGGGTACTTTTAATCTCGATCAAAAACTGAGATAAAAAAAGTTTTTAATTTCAGTAAAAAATCGAGAAAAAAAAGATTTTAATCTTGGTCAAAAAGCGAGACAAAAAGATCCAAAACCAAGATAAAAAAGATTTTAATCTCGGTAAAAAACTGAGACCAAAAAAATTTAAAATCGAGATAAATATACTTTTAATCTTAGTCAAAAACTGAGATAAACAATACTTTTAATCTCAGTCAAAAACCAAGATAGAAAACACTTTTAATCTCTGCCGAAAATTCAAGATTAAAATTATACAACCTACATTTTCACTATTAGCTTTTGCAATAGTACCAAAGCAATATCATTTTTCTACTAATAGCATCAGAGAAATGGAAAACACTTTAAACAATTTTTTCTACTACATTTAATTAGCAATAGAATCAAAGCAGCAAAAGCAACACACTAGAGCATCGGTTATAACATCAGAGCAGCAAAATCTATATACAACCAATCTAGTATAACACCAAAAACCACAGTTGAACTTGATCTAACATTTTCATCACAAATATCAACAATCAATCACACACCTCATATATAAGAAACACTAAAAAGAACATATATTTCATAATATAACTCATGCATATTCCAAATTAAGATTAAAAAAAATGTTGTTCAATATGCTCTAGTTCACACCACACTTAAGGTTTTCAAAAAAATAGCCATCTTGTAGGGGCGGAAAATGCCCATAAAGAGTCTAAAAATGGATAAAAAAATGCCCATAAAGAGTCTAAAAATAACTAAGAATATGCCTAGGAGAAGCTACTGAAAGAGTTTCCAATGGTATGGACAAGAAAGCTAGCCTCCTATCATGGAACACCAGAGGCTCTCGGAATTTTTCCCTTGGCATTCTTCATTGGTGACCACATAAGCTTCCTACCACATGCAATTCATATATAAATGGTTTTTCTAAAAGAACAACATTATGCATGAGGTTAATTCCAAGATATATAGTTAAATGATTTTGGTATAAGAAGAATACCTTGTAAAGAGTAACTCATATATTATTTAAAATGAAATTGATCCATTTAACTCGCACTTTATCAAGTTTGGCTTCTATGTAAAAGTTATTCCCATTGAACTGCAAGAATTCATGTAAAAAAAATAAAAATAGTTAACAACAAATTGTATTAGTATAGTAATTACAAATAACACTAGGAACAAAAAAATTGAACTTACATTTGGTCTCCTTAAAATGCTCATATCTTTAACCAATTCTTTCAATAACATCCTACAAATACCATAAAACTAATCTCAACAACCAATAACCAAGGTATAAAACAACAAGCAGCAATTTGTTGGGATCTTACATGTTTTTAAAATAATGTACACTTGTATTGAATCATTTGTATTTTTAAAATAAGCAGCAATTTGCACCATGATCTCCAGTTGTGTTTGAAAGTAAATCCAGCATTGTTGTTTTTTATGATAGTTCTTGAAAAATTAGGCATTTGACATCATATCGTTATTTTATAAACATAAAACACTACATCACGTGAAGCAAATAAATCCAATACTGCATATGGATGCAATTAGATTGTAAAGAAACTCAGAAAAGTTAACATTCACCAAAATCTCTCCTGATTTCTCAATTATATATCAACATTCAAGCTAACTGTGCTAGCCTGCAACGTACCTTTTGATTTTGTTACAATTTGCTAAATTGGTTACTTTAACATTTGTGGTGAAAAAGTATACTATAAAAAAAGATATGCAGGGGATGGTCAGAAACCAGTTTTCAAGTTTCTACATTAGCTAAAATAAGAAACAATCTGCAAGAGTGGGAAACAATCTGCAAGAGGGAAATAAAATTTTCATCTTTAACTTTTGAGTTTTTTTTGAATTTATACTAATTGGCTAATTTCGTAACCACTGGCCCAACAATAGATTAGAGCTCAAGTTGGCGGAGGTTATGGGTTCAAGTCTCTCCATTCGCAATTTTTCTCTTTTTGCATTCTACTTTTCTTTACATGTGGATGTTTGCATCTTGAGGTGCATGATTGGGTTGCATGCGAGGGAGGATGTTTTATAGCAATGTTTGAAGGAATAAGTGAAATATTCTAGTTGTAGATGGTGAGTTGTGGAACCATCCTAAACCACAATCATAGAGGCTTGCCAAAAATGCTCACCTGATAACAATGGCTGTTTAAGCACCAGCAGCAGCTGCAAGCACCAGGTTCGCTTTAGTTCCAATAGACTTGGAACCACTCTTTTCCATATACAATCTTTTGAAATAACTATATCCATAGAAGTAGACGAACTGTGAAATGAAGGATTGCAGGTTCTTGGTCCCAAGGCCCTGGTAGAGTGAATGAAACTGACCTGTAGATAATGCTTCCCATAGAACATCTGTCAGGTTCCTGAAGAAGCCAGAGGAAGTGAAATCAATTAAACTATTAACCAAATTCTATGAACAAAGAACCGAGTCGATAAAACTATCCCATCACAAGACATTTTAAATGAGTTTTAACATTTAATACTGCCAAGAGACCATCGACTATTGAGTATTGAACGACCATTCAAAAGAATTATAGAACAAGAGAAGAGATTTTCTATTTTTCACACTATCATTATTGAAAACCATCGAGGAGCTTCAGATCTTCTGTTTGATTTGCTCATTGCAGGATTTCCCAATTGTCATCTAACAGGGAATAAGGAATAAAAAGTGTAATAAAGCTATATTAGTGGCTCAGCAAAATAGAGCCAGCAAAAAGGTTAACTAACTGTTAATGATAAATATCTCGGGACTGGTAATGTTTGCGACTAATATAACAATCAAACAACCAATAATAAGTTGGAGTCACAATGGAGTATACAACAAATAATAGATGGATAAACCTATTCTCCTGAACTATCAAACAGTTGAAAGTGGATGGAAAACGAAGCTCAATCAAAATCCTATACAAACATTTCACTTCAATCACGCTTGGTGAGAGAACAAAGCAGGACCAAGAGGAACCAGTTACACGACACAAACGAGGCAAGAAAAAGATCATATGATAAACATCAAAACAATAAAGCAGGATGCTGTTCAACAATGCTATCAAAGTCAAAAACTCGAAAGGAACTCCATCTGGGAGCTAAATTGGCCACCGAAAACTTTTAGTTGACCAAGATTTTCCAAAGTATCATAACAACCAACCAACCAAACAACTTCACTTCATTTCCCAAAAAAGGCGATTCTGAAAGGCATACTAAGGATTTCTGAAAGCCCATAAGTAATTTGATCCTCAGCCTAAAATTTAGTTGCAACTCCACATTCATCACATAAATAAGAGGAAAGAAATGTGTACCAAAAGAGGGGGGGTTATTAATCTTACTGGATCCATGAACAAATATGCTTCTACAAAAAAGTTTATGTATCCCAGGTCAATTCTACATAATGTTCTATCTACAAAAACTGCTCTTAACAAATTGAGGAAGCTTATCCATGGAAACCAGGGTCATTCTAAAGATTTCATGCCCCTCGATTCAGAAGTAATAATTGAAAAGACCACCCACCACCCATCTGCTGAGAAACATGATTGCAAAAAAAGGTGTAGCATCCAATTGAAGGTACCCAAGGGCACATAGAATTGAGGTCACATCCTGAGGCAACATTAAAAGTTATCTTAGAAACTATTATTCCATAACATGAAGCCAGGACAAAAGAGACAATTGGGAGCTATAAGCACCCTTAGCAGAATTAGGTGCTCGTGGCCATGCTGCATTTTGGCACTTACATAAAAAGCTGAACTTCTGTGAGCTGTCACAGACCAATATTGTGAACTCCTTGTTAAGGAGAGTATGGTAACAAACCAGTGGGAAAGAAGAAAGTACGAAAGATTACTTGTGAGAATGTTACCATCCTTCTTTATTCTAAGTATTTGAAGAGATATGTCAGATCACCAAAGTTAACTGTTAGAAAATGGGCCCAATGGTATATATCATTTGAAGAGATATGTCAGATCACCAAAGTTAACTGTTAGAAAATGGGCCCAATGATATATATCAAGCTATTAACTGTTAGAAAAAGGACCCAATGGTATATATCAAGCTATCAAGCATCCTCCCTCGCATGCACCCAATCATGCACCTCAAGATGCAAACATCCATATGTAAAGAAAAGTAGAATGCAAAAAGAGAACAAATGCGAAAGGAGAGACTTTAACCGATAACGTCCACCAACTTGAGCTCTAATCCATTGTTGGGCCAATGGTTACGAAATTAGCCAATTAGTATAAATTCAAAAAAAGCTCAAAAGTAAAAGATGAAAATCTTTTAAAGATATTCTCTTGGAAGAACTGTTTGATTTTTTTGAGGATTTCTTCCCATCTAAGAATATCACAATATAGCAACAATTCAAGAAGAAAACAGTTTATGCTCTCAAGTTGTAGAGCAATATAGGGAAAACCAGATCCCCACCGATTCAATATTCCAAAAACCCCAATCGATTTAAAAAAAAAAAAAACCTCCCAATGTAGGATTGATGAGTCTGCAAAAACAAACCCTAGCTTGTTGTTGGAGGATTCCTCTAGAAGTCAGTTGCCCTGAAGGAGGAGATACCTGGACGGAGGGGATACATCGAAACAGACTGTCAGTGGAGTGGGCAGCGGTGTTGGCCGGCGGTGCCCGATGGACGGTGGAGCGGTGGAGGGGCTAGCGACGCAACTCAGACAGCGACGACGACTTGCCTCGGCCTCAGGTCTCGCGCCGCACCGTTTTGTGTTTTTGAAATGATCTATGTTCTTGCTTCTCTCCTGGAATGCCTCTGTTTTTCTCCCAAGTCCTCAAAAAATGACTTCGTTTCCGTCAAGCTATCTCCGTGAGCATTGCGACAACATCCTTCATCGCCGAACGATCTTGAGCCTGGCCGCCGACGCCGAGAATTGAAATGGCTAGATCAGAAGATTAGCCACCAGATTTGTAAATATAAACCCACACTAAAAACAACAACAAAGAGATAACCGGAAAAAAAGAAGAAGAGGATAGAGAATGGAAACCAAAACACCACCAGATCTAAAAAGATTGGAGGTGAAGTGATTGAAAGAGAGCCTACGATGAGTGAATTATTGCAATATGTGGCCATTTTAGCCGATTGCTCTAGTCTGCTGTGAGTAAATATTGGAGGCCTCTGCGTTGACCTTCAAATTGAAGCTCCTCGTTCGACATCTTTCTTTCCATCTCAATGGGACAGTGGTTATAGGTGGTGGTGAGCGGCAATGACAATGTGCGATGGCGTGATTAAAAAATTTGATATTCAGTATCGGGGGTGGGGGTTTGTTAAATTTGTTTTACATATTTTTAATCTCGTTTACATGTAAACACCAAGATTAAAAAATTAATTTATTATTTATTTTTTTAATAACTGAGATTAAAATATATATATAATCTCAATTTATATGAAAATCGAGATTAATAATTTTTTATTTTTTTAATCACGCTTTAATAAGAAATTGAGATCTTTTTAAATTTTTAAGTGAGATCTTTATCTATTATTGTAGTAGTGTCTCTTGACAATGTTTATTCTAACGCAAAGATGGTGAGAAAGATCTTAAGATGCATACCTAAGAGTTGGGAAGCTAAAGTCACTGCCATTCAAGAAGCATAGGATCTCGCTACTCTTAGCTTGGAGGAGCTTCTTGGTTCACTCATGACTCATGAGATGAATATTAAGACGGACGATGATGATGATAACAATAAGAGGAAATGAATAACTTTCAAATCTTTCTTTCTTGATGATGAATCTAATGAAGACTCCATAAGTGATGAAAATAAAGATCTAGCTCTCATCACAAGAAAGTTCAAAAGGTTTCTTAGAAATGAGAAACAAGGAGGAAGAAGATTTTTCAAGAAAGATGGAGACAAAAGTGAGCCCAACAAGTTCAAGGGAGAATCAAATAGATTCAAGAGTGATCACAAGAAAAATGAGATCATCTGTTTTGAATGCAAGAAGCCATGCCACATGAAGGCTAAGTGTCCCCAACTCAAGAAGCACTTTAGAAAGGGAGTCAAGAAAGTAATGATGGCTGCATGGGGTGAGAGTGAAGATAGCAGCTCCGATGATGAAAAGGGAAAAAATGAAGTTACTAACCTTTGCCTCGTGACCAAAGAAGATAATGAGGTAACCAATGACATTTTTTCTTTAGAAGAATTTCAAGTTATATTTGAAGATTTGCATAATGAATTAAGAAAAATGGGTACTAAGAATGCTATTCTTAAAAAGTTCTTTTCTCATCTTGTAAAATTGAAGCTTTAAAAGAAGAAAAATATTTGCTGTCAAACTAAGTTTTGTCCTTGAAGAATGAAAACTAAGTTTTAAATGAAAAGGTTGAAGACCTTACAAAATTTGAGCATAGATTTACTATTGGAAAAGAGAACTTGGATAAACTTCTCGGAATGCAAAAGTGTGTTTTAAAAAAAATTGTAATTGGATACCAACTAAAAAGGAAACAAAAGTTTTTAAGTAACATCTTTGTTAAAGCATCCTCAAATCATTCCAATGCTATTTGTTTTAATTATTATGAGTATGGACACGCATCTCATGGTTTACCTGTTAGAAGGGTTTAGGTTCCAAAAGTGAACATACCCATATGGAACTAAACACCAAAGAACCCAAGAAAGTTGGGGTACCAAAAATTAAAACTTGATTTTCTTTGCAGATGTGTCTCAAGTCCTCATTCAAGCAAGGGATGTGGTATCTTGACAGTATTTGCTCAACACATATGACAAGTGGCAAATCAATGTTTACATCCATCAAGCCTAAAGATGTTAGATTTGTGACTTTTGGTGACAATAGCAAGGCAAAATTATAGAAATTAGTTGTATTGGTTTACCTTAAATCAAATTTGAAATAGACAAAGTTTGTGATGCATGTCAACAAGATAAATAAGTTACAAGTTCTTTTCAATCCAAAATGGTGATTTCTACTTCTAGGCCCTTATAACTATTGCATATGGACTTATTTGGTCCAATAAGGACTCTTAGCCTTGGAGGCAAGAGCTATGCCTCTGTTGTTGTTGATGATTTCTTTAGATATACTTGGGTGCTATTTCTAGCTCAGAATGATGAAACCTTTGCCTCTTTTGTAAAACTATCTTGGAAAATTCAAAATAAAAAAGATTTTCAAATCATAAGTATCAGAAGTAATCATGGCAGAAAATTGAAAAACAAAAATTTTGAATATTTTTTGGAAGAAAGTGGTATAGACCATAACTTTTCTACTTCTAAAACCCCTCATCAAAATGGTGTTGTTGAGAAAAAAAATAAGACTTTGAAAGAAATAGCTAGAACTATACTCTGTAAAAACAATCTACCCAGATATTTTTGGGCCGAAGTTGTTAACATAACATGTTATATCGTGAACAGAGTCATGATTCGAGCTTCTCTTAAGAAAATCCCATATAAGCTATGGAATGGAAAAAAATCTAACATCAGTTATTTTCGAGCCTTTAGGTGCAAATGTTTTATTTTGAATAAAAATAAAGAATTTTTGAGCAAGTTCGATACTAAATCTAATGAAGGTACTTTCATAGGCTATTCTATATCTAGCAAAGTTTATAGAGTTTTTAACAAAAAGACTCTAGTTATTGAAGAATCTATTCATGTTGTATTTAATGAAGTTAATCTAGGTTCTTCCTAAGAATTTTGTGAAGATAAATTGATTGATATAGAAAAAGGTATTGAAGACATCTTCATCAAAGACCAAGAAGAGCCAAACCACGAGGAACCTACAAACTTGCAGCTAGAATAAGTCCAACAGGCTGCTGGACCTTCAAATCAAGGAAATTCAAATTTGCCTAAGGGATGGAGGTATGCTCATGGTCATTTAAAGGATTTGATCATTGGTGACCCATCTCAAGGTATTAAAACTAGATCCTCTCTACATAATTGTAATGCCCTAATTTAAAAATAATATGACCTGAGTAAAATTTGGAAATTTCTCGAATAAAGGTGAACATTTCTTTATTAATACAACCACTGAAAATAGCCAATTCATGATCCAAAAGGTAGTTTAAACATATTTAGGAAAAGCTCTGTTCTAAAATAAATTTTCAATAAAAGCCACACAGCGGAGTTCGCTCGAGCGGACTCGTCACCGCTTGAGTGGTGGGGTACCCAAGAGTTACTGCCCAAAAATCGTGAGATTTTCTAAGCTTTGGAAAAATAACCACATTTCCCCTCCTTTAAACATGATTTTAAATAGGAAAATTCAAGATGTAAAATATACGTTTGAGAGTAAAATAACCACCTTTCAACTATGAACTCGAAATCAAACTTCAATATCAAATACATCATTAAAAGTTAAAGCATTCAACCCAACCAATAGGCAAACTCTTTCACATGCATACATAACATGAATATATGACCTTAAGGCCTTACGATCTGGGTGTTCTAACCCCAAGTTATAATAATCTGAATATCCTAAAAGAAGACGAGAATGACATATTTACAATTTTATTTTCCAAAAACATACTATCCAAGAATATGTAATCCTATCAGTTACTTAGAAAGGGTCCAGTGACCGTTATCTCAGTCCAAAATCTTCTTCCCACTATTACCTGAAATGTTGTTAACCAACATGAGCCGAAACTCGTAGAAAAAAGACTAACAATGAACATATGCATGATATACGAGGATGGTTATGCGGGATGCACACATAAGTTTAATAAAAAACCACATCATTTGTCCCAAGTCAAACTCCCAATACATAACCAAGTTTTATATAAAAGAATTATTGTTCAATGCTCTATAGTTTCGGTGAAATTAACCATTATACCCAACCATCTCATAATTCTCAATCAACTGAACACATTTTGCATCCCATCATTTTATCCATTCATCCAATTATGGTTTTACCAACCTAATTTACTCATCAATTCATTTAAGTACCAAAGCTGGACGACGCCTATAGACTCAGGCATATTTACTGCCACCGGTTCACGCGAGGTCTGAGGGATAAATACCCATTCTATAGCCCGATATGGAGAGCACACATTTTTTATTTCCCTCGAAAACATCGATGGGTGGGCTGCCTAAGAGCGCACTTTTACGGGTATTAACCCGAAGGAAGGGCCAACCTTATATTGCGCAAATTTTCGATCTTTCACCGAGGAGCAACTCGTGCCCAAACTTAATCAATCGATCTCATCACATGGTACTTTAATTATTCAATTGTTCCAATTCGTTAACCACCAAAACAAGTCCAACCGGCAACCCAGTTCCTCTCGCCTAACCCATATCACTACATACATTTCTTAATTTTTCATCAAAGCCCTCAAATTTTCATACTCGACACTAGCATGTGCCACACAACTCATGAGATATAAATACAATAGGTTTTCACAATCCTCAATTTAACCAATAATTGTATTAATTTTGACATATGAGCCCCTTAACCCGAAAACCCCCAATTTTCATGATTTAAACTCAATTTCAACGCTAGTTCATCATTTCTCTATCCAATCATATTTAACAACAATGTAAAGATAGAATCATGTTAAATCCTCCATAGATCTAAGATTTAACCTTCATTAATATCAAACCCAAACCTAGGGCTTCAAAAACACCATTTTCATACTTTTATGTTCATAAGTTTAAAGATACAACATATATCATATATATATATATATATATTCAAGGATAGTCATAGATCCTACTTTTGAGATGCTAGATCCACAAGAAAAAGGCCCAAATAAGCTCTAACCACGAGAGTCTCCAACCAAAAGGTAAGAATGAAGACTTCAACATCTAGCTCGAACCTCCAACGGGCAAATAACTAAGGTGGACACAAGAGATCTTCTCAAGAAAAGCCAAGAAAGCTCCAACAACTATCTAAACACAAACCCTACCCCTCACTTCTATTTTAGAGAGGGAGAGAAATGAAAAGAATGAAAGGAAAGAGCCAAAATGTGATTTTTTAAGTCTACTTGCCGATAATCTGCTCGAGTGAACCCTCCACCGCTCGAGCGGTCCTCCTGTCCAGAATTTCTCGGCCACCTGTCCGCTCGAGTGGTCTACCCTCTGCTTGAGCGGTCAAAACTGGGTAAAAACCCCGACCAAAAGTGAAAACTGAACCAAATATGAGCCAAACACCTCATAACAACGTTTTTATGCATTAACCCACACTTAACTATCATTAGCAAACATATACAAGCTCAAGTTTTAATTATTACGTAAGATCTACACATTTAACCATTCCCACAGAACCTAGCATACTCATTTTTATTAATACAAGAAAATAACAAGGGACCAGGTCCCTACAACCTTCCCCACTTGGGAGATTTTGTCCCCGAAATCACACATGCATTAAGAACTAAATAACTTAGGGTAGTTTTTACGAACTTTCGATTCTCTTCCCCATGTGGCTTTTTCAACGCCGTGATAAAGCCATAACACCCTCATATACTGAATGCTTCTCCCTCAGATGACTTGTTCTTTGGCGTCAAGGATCCTCATTGGTTTCCCCTCGTACGTAATATTGTGATGCCCCGTCCTCCGAGCATGTCAGGACATACATAAATATAGATAGAGAAATATTCTAACCATTCATTCATATTTACATATCATAAATATTACATCATTAAGAGTTCTTAACTGTTCATAAATACATAACGATTACAACTTCACCAAAAAATTTAATAAAAATTATAATACGCCCGTGGAAACTGAACTAAAAAGAGAAAAAGGTAAAAAAAAAATCAATTCTTCAGCTAGCATCATTGGGGTCCATTGGCTCCTTCCACTCACTTCGTTCTTTGATTTCATCTTCTTCTTCGAGGGCGACTTTCTCAAGGAACTCATCACACTCACTTGTGGCACGAATGCCATGAGTCAAAGCCTAGAAGAAAATTTCCTAAACCGTCTAACAAATTTACAAAAAAATATCCTACAATACATATCATATAATACCCAATACAATTTTAAGGCCAAATAGACATATAATTTAACATTTTTAACAAGATGAGCACATATAGGAACAGTGGTGCGAGTGCGTGATGCAGATGAATGCAATGCAGTTGCTTAACCCGATTATAAATCAACCAATCAAATTTTGAGTAACATCTTTACGTTCTCATGCGTTAGGCTCCTGTACACCAACGTTCCCGATCACGACGGCGCATAGCGAACGTTCGGGTTAAGATGTGGCACGGGTTAGGACATAACATGGCTTAGGACATATAGGAACCAAGGTTGATCATATCCAACATGATAATCCAAATGGTACCATTACATTCCCGTACGTTAAGTTCCCGTTCGTCAGCATTCCTAATCACACCGGCATATAGCGGCTGTTCGGCTCAAGACGTGATACGGCCCAGGACGTAACACGGCTCAAGACGTTACCGAAGGTAAATCAAGCTAACATAATAATTTGAATGGCACCATAACGGTCCTGTACATTAGGCTCCCGTACATTAGCATTCCCAATCACTACGGAATATAGCGGCAGTTTGGCATAAGACGTGATAGACTCAAGACATAACATGGCTCGGGTCGCATGTGGCCCAAAGTCTACATATCAATATAATAACCTGAATGGTACTACTACGTTCCCGTATGTTAGGTTCCCACTCATCAGCGTTCCCGATCACAGCAGCGTATAGCGGCTGTTCGGCTCAAGTCGTGATACGGCTCAGGACGTAACACGGCTCAAGACGTATATGGCCCATTGTCAACACCCCTACCAACAAGGACTCTCTAATTATTATATTATTCTAAATTCTCCATCCTTATTCTAAATCCTTTGACTAATAATTTGCGCACAAAACCCAACCCATAAGATGTCCCAACTGCAATGTAATAATGCTTATGGTATAACAACTCGTATCTTGAAGTACAAGTTAACAATAGCATGGGATGAGACTAAACATGGTATGACGCATAGCGACATAGAATCGAACTATCGGCATGAATTCATTTATTCAAAATCATTATTTCCATATATCAGTTATTTACCAAGTTTATATAAAGTCCATAGATTCAAGTTTCACAAAATAACACACCATTCGTACACTTAGTTAAATTTAGGTAAAAGTTTAATTGCTAAATTTAAAATCGCAATAGTGTTTTGAAGTACTTAGACATTGATTTAATTTCTAAAATTTAAACACCAATTAGAGAAAAATAATTTCTATAACTTTCATATTTATCACCAAGGTCAATTCCTAAAGTAAAAAGGACATTTATTTTATTTTAGTAAAAATCCTTCATCATTTTACAGAGAAAATCATAGAAATTAAGCCTCTATTGGCCACGGTTCTGGGGTATCATTTAAAGGGCTATGGCTATGATTTTGGTGAGATTTTAGTTCATGGTGTCCCCTACAAGTTTCATATTTTGTGCTAAGGCAAGTTATTTGGAAAAAGTTTGAGAATTTGGTCATTTTATAAAAAGGGTTCAGTCAGCCTAAAAGGGTCTGCAGAATGTGATTTTAACAGAGAAAGCTGAAAACCTTTGGGGTATCATTCGAGTGGATTTTGGGCTGATTTTATCTCAGTATTTAGTTTAATATGTCAGATACATTTTTTATGTTTACCACTTTTGGATTTAGCTTCTAAAACGTTAGGTTTTGGTTCTCACAAAAATATGTGACAAAGAGGTCTGTCAGTCATGGAACCTTAACAGTGACTTTGGAAAGGCTTTTGACCTATCAAGAGTTCATATTTTTAGCTCAGTTTTAGTGGACTGAAAGATATATATGTACTCTACAAGTTTTAAGTTCTTATCTAAGCTTGGTTCGCACTCTAACTTAAGGGTTTGAGGTTTGCAACTCAGAGTGATCAAGATATGACACTCTTTGGAAAAAATGAGATATCTAGAGTTCTACTCAACGAAATCACTTCCAACCAATTTTATATGAAAGAAAACTCAAATAGATAGATCTGGATACAAAAATATCTTTAAAATAATATTTCTACAATTAGTTATGATGTTTTAAAGTTTGTGGCAGAGAGTAAGTAAGTCCGAAAAATTAGGCTACTTAGGGTTTTGGTTGCTTAGCTTATGTTGTGTAGATTTTTGGCATGTTTTGTTTGCATGTATGTTATAAAATCGTATAAATTAAAACTCCAAAACATGTTCAAGCCATAAAACTTGAAAACATACACATGCAAGCACATACAAAGCACTATCGTGCCCTAGTAGTCCACTTTTTGCATCTACATCGTCTTTTTTGAGTTATTCTTCATTTCTTTTTCTTAAGGTTTGTTATAGAGATGGATTGAGGGGTATCTTGAGGGAAAATATCAGAAGGTTTAATGGAGTTGCTTACCTTATTTGAAGACCTAAGAGTGGAGGATGGCTAGAGGACTTGGCTTTGGTGTCTCCTTGGTCTCCAAAGACTTTCGTCCTTGAACCCTCCTTCCTTGTTCTTCATTTTCTCTCTAAGACTTGAAGAATACTTAAGGAAACATGTATTTTATCCTTCTCTCGCTTTACCAACGAAAATGAGGAGGAGAAAGGGTAGTGTTTGGCTTGCTTATATAGAAAACTAGGGTAGTGGGAGTAATTATTAACGCGTAAGTAAATTTTTGATTTTTCTTAATTTTCATTGGTTGCATGGGAGGTGGAGACCTTTTGAAGCGATTTGTAACTTGAGTTTTCAGAAATATCAGATGGGATTTCGTCCAAAGGGTTGTTTGGTTGATTTTTGTGCTCAAATTTTGCTTTAAGTGCTTATTTGGTGGTAGTTTAGCACTACATTGTCCAAACAAGTATTTTTAAAATTGATTTGATTTATCTTTTTAGTCTTCTAGACTACTAAAATAAAATATTTTAGTGTTATTATTATTTTTATAGTTTATAAAAATGTTGACAACAATTAATTATTTAAATATTGGCAATTAAGCTACTTTAAGCTATTTTGAGTATATGTGACTTTTTGACTCATTTAAGTCTGTAAGAACTTTAATAATGATTTGTTTGCTTTTGTTGGTCTATAATATTACATTAGTATGTATATTATTTATATAAAAAGTCTTGGATCATAATAATGCTTAATTTATATAACTTATTCTCATTTTTGAGCTTAAAAAGGTAAAAAAGTGACTTTTTGGGCACAAACTCCAATGTGGCCGGCCACTAAGGGCATTTTTCTTATTTTTTGATGTTATTTCGTCTTTTTTTACTTAATTGTATTCCAATATCTGATTTCGGGTGTTCATGTGTCAAATTTTGAATTTTTAAGACTTTTTATTATACTATGGTCAAAATGGTTATTTTACCTTAATTAGGAGAATTTTTGATTTTTAGTCTTATATTTCATGTTATTTACTTAATTTAGGATGTTAAGAGTCTTCTCTGAGTATTAGGGCTTCGCCTTTGAGTGTCTGGTGTTTTTGGGATTTTCGGGTCAAATTAGGGTTTCGGGTTGAGTTAGGGTTTCCATCGTTCTAGCGATCTATGATCTTATCAACTAACCGTTGCTAAAGCTAGGGTTTAGGTTGAATTGCTAACATGGGTTGTTACAATCTAGGTGGTTACTACTAAGGTCCGAACCGGGGTGTTACAAACTACCCCCCTTGAACAAATTTTGTCCTCGAAATTTCGTATCGTACTTCATGGTGTGAATGGTTGGGATGATTTACTTGCATCATTTCCCTTTGAACTTGGGCCTTTGTTTATTTGAGTCATTTTTTATTGAGGGTGTGGGCAGGGTCGGGCTTATATGCTTAGTACCTTGAGTAATGGTTTGTTTGTCTTGCTATAACTTTAAACCGACTTCTACAACAACGTTCAAATGTAATGTTGCATACCTATGTTGTGGGGACTTTAACTAGCGATGTGTTAGCTTAAAGCCTTATCCTATAAGCATCCACTTTCTCGTAATGATATAACAAGTCTAAACTACATATATCCTTGAGTTACAAATACGAGCATACCTCTGATCGTCATCAAAAGGCCTGGGAGCTTG
Organism: Heliamphora exappendiculata; assembly: GCA_034768845.1. Classification (NCBI taxonomy): domain Eukaryota; kingdom Viridiplantae; phylum Streptophyta; class Magnoliopsida; order Ericales; family Sarraceniaceae; genus Heliamphora; species Heliamphora exappendiculata. Next base: position 5,411 of record JAOTRH010029333.1, on the reverse strand, counting down.
GATATGTTGTTGGTGCTATTCTGGCTGAGGTTGCGGTTGCTTCCAATGCTCTAGTTGATTTTCCCAGTTCCCTTGTCCTAGCCATGGACATTGAGACTTTTTGTGCCCAGGTTGACCGCATTCATAGCAGAGCCTTACCTTCGTAGGTTAACCACTTGCTTGCCTTGGTCTGTCGGCCAAGTGGTACGATTTTTTGGGAATAATTTCCCTATTGTTCCTTAGTGGTCCTCCTTGACCAATACTCTCCTTTTTTTGACTCCAAATCCTTTTAGAATCAGTTAAGTCTGTTTTTGCCAATAGGGTTGCTTGTACTACTTGAGTGTAAGTTGGAAGCTATAAGCAGATGACTCTAGTTCGAATAGAGGGTTCTAGGCCCCACTCGATCTTTCATGCCCTTGATTCTTCATCCGGTACGATGGTCGCGAAAAATTGACTCAACTTTTCGAAGCGGTTAACGTACTGGGTTACTGACATAGATCCTTATTTTAGCTCTAGAAATTCTCTGACTTGTCCCTGTTGGAAGGGAGCTGGGAAGTACTTTTCCAAAAATAATTCTTCAAACTGACTCCAAGTCAGAGATGCCACATCTTGGGTTTTGTCTATCATAGACCACCAGTAGTCGGCTTCTCCTTTCAGTAGGTGCACTGCTAGAGCTACTCGATCGGCATCAATTTGCACTCCCATAGAGTTAAATAATTTCTTGACAGCTCTCTGCCATTCTTCGGCTACTCTCGGTTCAGCTCCTCCCTAGAATAGAGGGGCTCGTTGTTTTCTAAGTTCTGATAAGAACCATGCCCTATCTCGAATGTGAGGATGGTTAATACTGGTGGCAAGCTCATGCAAGACCTAGGCTAACCTTGGCTCTTCTTTGTTTCCAAGTCCATCTGCTGGCTGTTGATGGTTAGAATGGCTTAGGAAAGGTGAACAAACCCTTTACCGAGATTCAAGGAAAGATTCTTGAATGGTCCAAAAGGTATGTTAGATGAGGTCAAATGGTCATAGTTAAGGCAGTCACCGTTGACACAAATTGAGTGGTTATTTGGGATTCAAATGTAGATGAAGCAAGAGGAAGACAGTGAATAATACTTAAACAAATATTCTCGAAACTAATCTAGTACTATCAGATTCTGATAAAAGAGATGTTAAGCAATAGGTAGCTAAACTAGATATTTTTCATGAATTTAAGTCGGCTAAATGTACTTTAATTCAAGTATCCAAGTCTACTTTCCTACAAAAGAATTCTCAAAAATCACTGCAACAGATTGTAGTTTCAGAATCAAGAGAAGATGAACGATAGAAAAGATCTTATCAATGTCGAATGTTTAAAACGACTAATTAACAAAGAATTGAAATCGAGTTCTACAAAAGAAGAGCTAGTTCAAGGAGGATGGCTCGAATCGGAGGAGGATCAAATGCAAAAATCGATCATTATTAAGGTGTGAAAACTTAAGGACAAAGGTGTTTTCTATGATTGAATTTTGATAGGATTATCAACAAAACTTGGGTGCATTAGGGTTATCGACGAACAACACTTGACGGTACCATTGAGGAATGATACAAAAAGAACTTCAAGTAGGTACAAAATTTAACAGAAAGGCTTGGGGGTAAACGAGAAAGGAACTTATAAGGATAGGGTTGTGGGGTTCTAACAGTGGCTCTCGAGGTGATATCTAAAAACTTCTCTTAGTGTGTACTCCCGTCTACCCCCTTTAAAATAAGACAACTAGTTGCGTGAACCTCCAATCTTCGATCTCGATGCTCTTACTCGTCTTTCGCATGTAGATTCCTTATAGCTTCTGATCCTAGCGACGTCCTAACACGACTCGCTATAAGACTTAGATGTAATAGATTTTAGTTCTTTTAATATATAAATGATAATTGTAATTAATACAATGCACCCTACAGAGCTTCTACGCTATAGAACGCATGGTTTCCCACAACACAAGGCAAGAAGGTTCACTAAACCTAGGCTCTGATACCAACTGTGACGCCCCATCCTCTGGGCACGTTAGGACATACATAAATATAGATAAGGGAATATTCTAATCATTCATTCATATTTACATATCATAAATGTTATATCATTAAGAGTTCTGAACTGTTTATAAGTACATAACAATTACAATTTCACCAGAAAATTTAACAAAAATTACAATACGCCCGTGGAAGCTAAACTAAAAATAGAAAAGGTAAAAAATACCAATTCTTCAGCTAGCAGCATCGGGGTCCGCTGGCTCCTGCCACTCACTTCGTTATTCGATTCCATCTTCTTCTTCGGGGGTGACTTTCTCAAGGAACTCATCACATTCACCTGTGGCACGAATTCCATGAGCCAAAGCCTAGAAGCAAATTACCTAAACCGTCTAACAAACACACAACAAAATATCCTACAATACATATCATATAATACCCAATACAATTTTAAGGCCAAATAGACAGATAATTTATCATTTTTAACAAGACGAGCGCATATAGGAATAGTAGTGTGAGTGCATGATGCAGATGAATGCAATGCAGTTGCCCAACCAGATTATAAATCAACCAATCAAAATTTGAGTAACATCTTTACGTTCCCGTGCGTTAGGCTCGTTAGGCTCCCGTACACCAACTTTCCCGATCACGACGGAGTATAGTGGACGTTTGGCTTAAGACGTGGCATGGCTCAGGACATAACACGGCTCAAGACGTATATGACCCAAGGTCAATCATCTCCAACATGATAATCAGAATGGAAACATGACGTGATACGGCTCAAGACATTCATGGCCAGAAGGTAAATCAAGCTAACATAATAATTTGAATGGCACCATTACATTCTTGTACGTTAGGCTCTCGTACATCAGCGTTCTCGATCACTACAGCATATAGCGGCAGTTCAGCTCAAGACGTGATATGGCTCAAGATGTAACATGGCTTAGGACGCACGTGGCTCAAATTTAACATATCAATATATTAACCTGAATGGTACCACTACGTTCCCATACGTTAGGTTCCCGTTCATCAGCGTTCCCGATCACAACGGCGTATTGAGGCTGTTCGGCTCAAGATGTGATACGGCTTAGGACGTAACATGGCTCAAGACGTATATGGCCCATTGTCAACACCCCCACCAAGAAGGACTCTCTAATCATGATATTATTCCAAATCCTCCATCCTTATTCTAAATCTTTTGACCAATAATTTGCGTACAAAACCACCCACAAGATGCCCCAAGTGCAATGCAATGATGCTTATGGTACAGCAACTCGTATCTAGAAGTACAACTTAACAATAGCATGGGATGAGACTAAACATGGCATGACGCATAGCATAAAATACAAGTCCTTAGAACATAAGGTAAAATTTGCTAAAACATCAAATACAAGCATGCGAAGCATAATCATAATTTATGTGACATAGAATCGAACTATCGGCATAGGTTCATTTATTCAAAATCATTATTTCCATACATCAGTTATTTACCAAGTTTATATAAAGTACATAGAATCAAGTTTCACAAAATAACACGCCATTCGTACACTTAAATTTAGGTAAAAGTTTAATTGCTAAATTCAATGTTGCGACAGTGTTTTGAAGTACTTAGACATTGATTTAATTTCTGAAATTGAACACCAATTAGATAAATATGTTTTCTATAACTTTCACATTTATCACCAAGGTCAATTTCTAAGGTAAAATGTCATTTATTTTATTTTAGTAAAAACCCTTCAGCATTTTACAGAGAAAATCATAGAAATTAAGCCTCTGTTGGCCACGGTTTTGGGATATCATTTAAAGTGCTATGGCTATAATTTTGGTGAGATTTTAGTTCAGGGTGTTCGCTACAAGTTTCATGTTTTGTGGTAAGGCAGGTTATTTTGGAAAAACTTTGAGAATTTGGTCATTTTATGAAAAGGGTTCAGTCAGCCTAAAAGGGTCTGCAGAATGTTATTTTAACAGAGAAAGCTCAAAATTTTTGGGGTATCATCCGAGGGTATTTTGGGATGGTTTTTTCTCAATATTTAGTTAAATATGTTAGATACATTTTTCATGTTGACCAGTTTTGGATTTGGATTCTAAAAAGTTAGGTTTTGGATCTCACAAAAACGTGTGACAAAGAGGTCTGTCAGTCATGGAACCTTAATAGTGACTTTGGGAAGGCTTTTGGTCTATCATAACTTCATATTTTTGGCTCATTTTTGGTGGTCAGAAAGATAAATATGTCTGGTATAAGTTTTAAGTTTTTAGCCAAGCTCGATTCGTACTCTAACTTAAGGTTTTGAGGTCTACAACTCAGAGTGGTCAAGATCTGACACTCTATAAAAAAAATAAGATATCTGGAGTTCTACCCAGCGAAATCACTTCAAACGAATTTTTTATGAAAGAGAACTCAAAAATATAGATCTGGACACAAAAATCACTTTAAGATAATATTTCTACAATTAGTTATGATATTTTAAAGTTGGTGGCAGAAAGTAAGTAAGTCCTGAAAATCAAGCTACTTAGGGTTTTGGTTGCTTTGTTTATGTTGTGTACATTTTTGACATGTTTTATTTGCATGCATGTTATAAACTCATATAAATCAAAACTCCAGAACATGTTCAAGCCATAAAATTTGAAAACATACACATGCAAGCACATACAAAGCACAATCTTGCCCTACCAATCCACTATTTGCATCTATAACGTCTTTTTTGAGTTATTCTTCATTTCTTTTTCTTAGGGTTTGTTATAGAGATGGATTGAGGGGCATTCTGAGGGAGAATATCAGAAGGTTTAAGAGAGTTTCTTACCTTATTTGAAGACCTAAGTGTGGAGGATGGCTAGAGGACTTGGCTTTGGTGTCTCCTTGGTCTCTAAAGACCTTCCTCCTTGAACCCTCATTTCTTCTTCTTCTTTTTCTCTCCAAGACTTGAAGAATACTTAAGGGAACATAAATTTCATCCTTCTCTCTCTATACCAACGAAAATGACGAGGAGAAAGGGTAGTGTTTGGCTTACTTATATAGAAAACTAGGGTAGTTGGAGTAATTATTAATGTGTAAGTAAATTTTTGATTTTTCTTAATTTTCATTAGTTGCATGGGAGGTGGAGACGCATGGGAGGTGGAGACCTTTTAAAGAGATTTGTAATTTGAATTTTCAGAAATATCATATGGGATTTCATCCAAGGGGTTGTTTGGTTGATTTTTGTGCTCAAATTTTGCTTTAAGTGTAATTACCCGAACTCAAGATACGAATAAAAAGAAAGAATATTTCAAAAAAGAAACAAAATCTCAAACTTAAGTTCAGTAAGAAAAACCGGCCCGATCGTTTAATCTTTTTAAGCTTAAGATCCAGGATAGAGTGGGAACCACACAAGCATATATTAAAACCCTAATATTGAGGTTAAGAACTCAAGGTTATAAGCCCAAGTTGTTTAAGATAAAAGATA
>JAOTRH010029322.1:0-21266 GCA_034768845.1 Heliamphora exappendiculata | reverse complement strand
AAAGCACTAGTGGCACATGTCATTTCTTAAGAAAATCGCTTGTATCTTGGTTTTCAAAGAAACAAAACTCTGTAGCTTTATCTACCGCTAAAGCCAAATATGTGGTTACGGGTAGTTGTTTCGCACAAATTTTGTATATGAAACAACTCAATGATTTTAAATTAAAATACATTGTTGTGCCAATTAAGTGTGATAACACAAGTGCTATAAACATATCTAAAACTCCTATTTTGCATTCACGAACAAAACATATTAAAATTCGTCATCATTTTCTTCGTGAACATGTTCAAAAAGGTGATATATTTTTGGAATTTGTGAGTACTAGTGAACAATGGGCAGATATCTTTACTAAACCCCTCACTAAAGATCGTTTTATCATTATTAGACAAGAATTGGGATTAGTGCATGTTCGTGAGGTTGTTTAAATCTAAAGTTATTTCAAAACAAAATTAACTTGGTCCAATATCAATTTCTTTACTAAAATTGATAAATGCATGTTCATAAAGTGATTAAAATGCATATTCAATATAAATTGACTTAATTAGCATGTACATAATCTAAAAATAATTATTGAACCCCATTTTAAGAAGTTTTAAAGGCATTTCAATCTCAAATTTCTGTTGAAATCCGAGCACTGCCCAAAACACTCGGTCCAGTCGACTGAGGCCTAAATTCCAGTCGACCGAAGCTATTTTTCTCAGTCCAGTCGACCGAAGCTACCACTTCAGTCGACCAAACTGTCGGGTATTTGAAATCCTGGAAGCCGAACAGGTTTTTAAAACACTGTTATTTTTTTGTAACTCTCGACTTCTCTCCTTAGGCACGAAAACATCCTTTTTTTTTTACCAAGGGTCTCTATCTCTCCCCTCTCTCACATCATATCTCACTCTTAAAACCCTAGACTTTTCATCTCTCAAATCCCTCACTCATGGCACCTAGGGTTGGAGGCGAAAAAGGGAAATCGATTGCTAGAGACGATCCCACCGATGACAATGAAAATTGGTTCTCCTCAAGCAAAGCTGAGATTCTCTACAAACATCATCTACAATCTCTTGAACCGATTTTTGGTAAGATTCTCAATATGCGATTCATCGATTCCTACTTTCCTCGTGTGTCATTCGTCTTTTTAATCACATTGGTTGGGGGCCCTACATTTTCCATCAACCGAATGGCATGTATCCTCAAATTACAAAGCTATTTTATGCAAATTTTGCTCAAGACCTTTCCCCAAATCCAAGAGATCGTTACATTCACTTCACCACTTATCTCTATGGAAAAACGTATAAATTTTCTGATAAGGACTTAACCAATCTTTTTGGAATGGAAAGAGGAGATTTTAGGTGTCTACAAATCTCATCTCAGTCATGGATCATGGCTCACAACTTTACTCCTGAAATATTTTTACCCTTGGTTATGACTGAACCCCCACTCAATTTTGTGCTTCCCCCGTCTTACTCCTAACTCACACTCGATGCCAAAATTTTACATCTCATCATTACATACAATGTACTGCCTCGTAGTGGATCTCGCACCTACATTTCTTATCTTGACTGCTTTATATTATGGTGCATTTACAAAGAAATACGCCTTGACCTTCCATCTCTCATCTATCAATGGATGCTTGCCAAAGAGAGCTCCAAACGCCATATTCTACCATATGGAGGTTTTCTCACACCTCTATTTGAATCTTTTGGCTTCGCCCCCTCTCTTTCTAATTTTCAACCACTAAAAATTCTGATTTTCTCACTGCCACCACTGTAAAACAAATTGGTTATAAACTTGAGAATGGCCAGTGGTACCCAAACATCAAAGGCAGGCACCTCAAGTAGTTCAAGACAGTGAAGAGGAAGCCGAGGCTGCTGCTTATGATGCTCCACCTACTTCTCCTCCAACACCTCCACATGTTCCTACCACCACCACCGATGATGCTCCTGTCACCCGTTCATTTTTAAAGAAATTGGTTCACTCCTTTTCAAAATGAATTGACAAGAAGCTCGACAAAATTAGCTCTCGCCTTCGTCACCTTGAAGAGGCTATGGACGTATCTCCCTCTGCTACACCTTCACCCGCGGATGAGGGTGACAATGATGATGGTGATGGAGACGAAGATGATTCTAGCCCCACTTTTTGATCATGCCAAAAGGGGGAGAACTATGTGAGCAAAAAGGAAAGCTTGTAGAGCATTAGAGAAATTTTAAGTTTTGAGAGCATTAGAGAGTCTTTTATTTATGGATCATGTACTAATGTTACTCTTATCTTGTTTTTGGATGTACTACACTTTATCATGCTTTTTATTATGCTTGGATGTTTATGCTTATTATGCTTTTCATGCTTTTCATGGTTATTTTTTGTCTTGAATCGAACATCTATCTTGATTGTATTTCTTACCATTTGAATGTAATGAACTTCATATCTTTAAAATATATGCATATGGAAAGGGGGAGTTTTTAAACTCTCAAAGATTATTACTCATGCTTATTGTTAGGGGAGCTTTATTTTAGCTTTCCTACATTATTTTACTTGTGTTTGTTATCATAAAAAGGGATATATTGTTGGCCTAACAATGCCTCAATAACCAATTTTAATGATAACAAACTTATGTATCTAATTGTGCAAATTGAGATTGTTTACAGGACATACATGATTAGCACAAACCAAGATACAAAATGGAAGCCATAATGCATAAATTCAAATCCAAATCTTTGGCGACAAGTTTTTTTGTGGAATCAAGACATTGAAGGATTGAAGAATGAAGAACAAGTTGTAATTCTTTTATTTAGGATCCTTTGTACATTCATTTTCTCTTGAGATTTTGCTTTGAAGTTCATAGGAATCCTAAAATATGATAAAAATATTTTTTCAAAAGAAATCATGTTCAAACCTCTTTTGGAAAATAAAAAATCTGAATTTTCAATGATCCAGTCGATGGAGATATAAGGACCAGTCAACTGAACGGGCTACCAAAAATGAGTTTTCAAATTCACACAAGTTCAGTCGACCGAACCGTGAGGTTTAGTCGACCGAAGCTTAGTTCAGTCGACCGAATGAGTTTCTTCAGTTGATTGAACAGTTCAAAATTTGAAATTTTTTGAAAAATGCTAGTTTGACACTTCCTGATTTAACCCAATGGCTAGTTCGAATTGGCAGCCTATAAATAGAGGCCTAGACCCATTATTTTCTTCATTCAATCCCTCTTAATCATTCTCTCACATACTACTCTTTAGCACTTCAATTCTATAGCTTTTTCATACAAACTTTTGAGAGAAATTTTGTATTAGATTCTCATTGAGTTTCATTGTTTCATTTCTTGAAAAGTGAGTTAGAGTTTTATTATTGTACTTATTTGCTCATCCAAGGAGCATTGTTTGTACTCTTTCATTTCATTCTTCCTGTTGATTGGTGTTTGAGAAAGGTGATTCTCAAAAGAGGCTAATCTGCCTACAATGATTGTGTTGACTTGAGAATGGTACATTCTCAAGAGAGGCTACTCCACCTAGACTAAAGAGAGAGACTCCTCCGCCTATTTGAAGAAGAGGTAGTGAAAATCCTCATAGCTATTGGCTTGAGGTAAGGACGTAGACCTTTGTGTCGAACCTTGTAAAACTGTGGTGTTGATTTTCTCTTGCTTTACCTTTTTATTTATTATCTTGTTGTTTCTTGTTACACCACACACACACACTTTTGTACTTGATTACTTATTCTTTAATCTTGTATTTTGTTTAACTAACAAAAGTTTTAAAAGTTAGAAGTTGTAAACTTAACTTTTATACTTATAACAAAAGACTCTTGCATATTCAAATATTTTGTCTTATAAGAGTTATATTGAGTATTTAATCTAGCAATCAACAAATTTTAACTTATACTAACATTTTTTATTCAAAAGAGTTTACCAATCCAATCTTGCACAGCAATATTAGTCATATACTTTAAATAATAAAAAGATACATTTGAAAGTTTTTCTTGCAAACTAGACTTGAACTTTAAATTGTTCAAAGAAGTTTAAGCATTATTTTCAAAAGTAGTTTAAGAATTAACATATTTGGTTGTGGTTAAATCCTTTTTATCGTTCATTTAAAATATACTTGTGTTTAAAGTCATAACAAAAACATATTAACAAATATACAATTAAAATTGTTAAAAATATTAAAGTGTTACATTTAAATAATAAAGAAATTAAAACTTTGTATGCACTTGCTCTTAAACATTTCAACACAAAGGTTTTGCTTATAAGGTTAAAACAAATTTACTTGTGATTTAAATAAAGTTATATTCTTGTGAACCAAAAATCATAAACTTGTGTTTTGTTTTAATCTAAAATTTTAAATACCCAATTCATTCCCCTCTTGGAATCACACACGTAATAACAGCTGTGTGCGTACAAACATGTTAGATGGATGTTCCCTGTGCCTTTTTATTAATTTAATATATGTACCATAACAGTGTCTTTAACTTGGGCTTCAATTTCTCATTGGTGAAATTAAGTTCGAAAACTTGTGCAAAGTACATACTTTGTTCTTTCGGGTTAATCTCCGTAAATGAAGTGATTGTTCCATTGGGAGGCGTTTGTTGTTGTAACAAAGTATAGAACTTGTCATTACCTAATGGGTCATTAGATGCCCCAAGCCTAGTTTAATAGGTGAGAGTCTATAATTGTTACCTTTGTTCCTAGTGCGACAGGGTCGGTACATAGGAAATCATATGTGGTTGTGGAAACCTAGTTGGAATATAACATATTGTTTATGTTTCTTAAACTGTTGTACGTTATTGGATTGTATGAAAACTTGTGATTTTGAGGATGAAAAATCATTTTGAGACTTGTGTGGTTGAGTTGTTCATATAATCCATGATTGCATGTTACGCTTTTAATTCATGCTAGTCTGTTCCTATTGGGTTTCGGCTCACGTTGTTGGATTTAAACCCTTTTAGGTGAGACAAATCATGTGACTTGATCTTGAAGAGCCCCGAAGGTGGCATAATATAAAAATCTTTAGTTTTGTTATTTGGATTTTTATATCAATTTTGATGTTGGATCATGTATTTGTGTAATATGTTTTAGACTTGAAAGCATGTGTTATGTAAGCCTTAAGGTCGTGGTACCAATGGTTCTGTAAGCCTTGAGGAGCCCCGAAAGCATGTATGTGTGTATAAGAATGAGAGGACCTTGGGTTGGTTGTGTTAGTTTTAATATTGTAACAAATGGTTTTTGGTTGGTTTCATGTTTAATATCAACTTTTGTGTCTTGAGGGAGGTTTTGAATCAAGTTTTAGTCATGTTTTAGATTGCTTGGTTGTGGCTTGAAGGTTTTCAAAAAGCTGGAAAATGAGTTAAGTGTAAGGTTTCAAAAGTAATTTTTTTTTAAAAGTGGTCCAAAGCCAAACCACTTGATATACTGCTCGAGCGGTTTATCAAGCAGTCAAAACCATCACTTCGTTGTTTTACAAATGGTTGAAAGAACCGAGAACAGGCAAGGAACGCTCGAGCGGTCTTAGGACCGATTGAGCAATTTGGGCAGATTTTGAAAATTTTGTTGATTTGTTTTAATACTTGGCTCTCAATGTCAGGGTTGTATACTAAAAATCATGAATTTTGTTAGTTTTCGTATTTAATTTTATTTTTAATAAAATTATTTTTTTATTTTATGAAAATCTTAATGAGTAATGTATGCAATATCATTTCTTTAAATGTTATGCATGAATATCCTATATTCTATTCAATATTTAATCTGGTGTGTAGAGTACGGCTTCCACACAGAACACCATATTATAGGTTCTTATAGAATATAAGTTTTTGTTCTCAATTTAGATGGAATTGGACAAACCATTGGTACGACTATAGTACAAAGTTTTAATATGCCTGTCTTAATTATGGAAAATAGATAATCGCGTTGTCTATTGTTCCACTCGCTGTACTAGTACACTTTGTGTGTATTGAACAGAACCACATTGGGGTAATTAATTTTATACTCATTATATAAATTAATTTAAACTCTAAAGTTATTATGAGTACTTATTCTCTTAATCCCAAAATAATTATTATTTACGTATATTTAATATTCGTTATTTTGATTTATTAGAGGGTGCGATCACATATCCTGAGATAGACTTATGGGAATCTTTGTTTAACTGAAAGTCCGAGTATGTGTATCCTAAAGGTACTAGACTATCTGCTTGGTAAACCAACATATAATCTTTAGTCATTTCAGGTACTTAATTATATTCTTTACCACGGACCAATGCTCTTATCCTAGGTTAGACTGATATCTGCTAACCATACCAACGGCAAAGAAAATGTCGGGTCTAGTACAAAACATATCATACATTAGGCTTCCTACTGCCTAAGCATAAGGAACCGCCTTCATCTTCTCTATCTCATTAGGTGTCTTAGGGCACTAATCCTTAGATAGAGTGATTCCATACCTGAAAGGGATAAACCCTTTTCTTAAAATCCTGCATGTTAAAATAGTAATGATATCATTGATATATTTTGCTTGTGATAAGCCTAACATCATTTGTTTCTGTTCTCACAAAAGCTTGATCCCAATGATGTAACTGGCTTCTCCCAAGTCTGTTATATTGAATTGGCCAGATAACCATACTTTTATCGAAGATAACACCCCACATTAGTTTCGATGAGCAAGATATCATCTACATAATGTACTAGAAAGACCACCACGCTTTCGTCACACTTCTTGTACACATAAGACTCATCTAGACTTTTATCAAAACTATAAGACTTTATGGCTTAATCAAACTGAATATTCTAAGACCCCAATGCCTGCTTAAGTGCATAAATAGATCTCTTGAGCTTGCACAACATGTGCTCTTGGCCCTTTACTATGAAATCGTCTAATTTTACCATAAAGATACACTCGTTAAGACTTCCATTAAGGAATGTTGTCTTGGCATCCATTTGCCAAATTTTGTAATTGAAATGAGTCGCAATGAATAAGAGAATCCAGATAGACTTAATTATGGCTATTGGCGAAAATGTTTCCTCATAATCGATTTATTCTTTCTAAGTGAACCCTTTTGCAACAAGTTTAGTTTTGAAGATTTCTACCTTTCCGTCTGCTCCTCTCTTCCACTTGTAGATTCATTTGTATTCGATGGATTTTATCCCTTCATGTGATTCTACAAGTTTTTAGACCTGATTAGAATACATAGATTTTATTTCTGAATTCATAGTCTTTTGCCAAAGACATATTTTTGTTCTAAAGTGCTTCATTGTAGTTATAGGGTTCGGTATCCACTTCTACCGGGATTCTATTAAAAGACTCTCCCAAGAACATATACCGATTGGGTTGATGAATAACCCTTTCACTATGACGAGGCACGACCTGTGTTTGTGTACTAGTAGTAACGCGCTATGCAGAATTTGAACCTTGTAAACCATTACCCACATGCACATCTGGCATATTAATGGTAGCACCCTGACCTGGTTTAGGATCTACATCTGTCCCAATAATCCTCTTACTAGGATGAGACAATGGGATATTAGTGACTTGTAATTCCTCTTCTGTTCTACTGGTATTTTCTCTCAATTTTTCTAGAATAATTTTACTTTTGGGCCTATGATTCATAATATAATTCTTTTCTAAGAATTAGGTATTGGTGCTAACAATGACCTTCTAATCCTTAGGATTATAAAATAAACTACCATTCGTTCTCTTGGGATACCCAACAAAGAAATAGACTTTTGTTCTCGGTTTTAACTTACTCGCATTTTCTTTCAGCCCTTGTGCTGGATACTCCCAAATCTAAATATCTCTCTGACTAGACTTGCACTTGGTTTATAATTCTATGAGAGTAGAAGGTACTGACTTAGAAGGCACCAAGTTTAGAATATAAGGCGATGTCTCTAATGCAAGTCCCCAAAATGAATATGATAAATCCGAATAACTCATCATGGACCTTACCATCTCTATAAGTATCCTATGCCTTCTTTTTGCTACACTATTCAGCTGTGGAGTGTCCGATGCAGTCAATTGAGATATAATCTCCTCTGACGATAAGTAGTTCCTAAACTCTCCAAAGAGGTACTCATCACCATGGTCAGATTGTAATGGTTTGATATTTTTACCTTGACGCTTCTCTGCCTCCGCCTTGAATTCTTTGAATTTCTCCAAAGAGGCACTCACCACCATATTTTTAGTATTTAATTTTATTTTAATAAAATTAATTTTTTATTTTATAAAAAAATTTATGACCAATGTATGTATATCATTTCTTTGTTATGCATAAATGTCTAATATTTTGTATACTATTTAATCTGGTGTATAGAATACGACTTACACACAGAAGATCAAATTTTAGGTTCTTACAGAATATAAGTTTTATATTCACACTTTAGATGGAAATTGACATACCATCTATACGACTGTAGCACAGAGTTTTAGTAAGACTGTCTTTGTTACGAGAAATATATAATAGCGTCGTCTACTGTTCTGACTCTCTGTGCTAGTACCATTTGTGTGTATTGAACGGGATATTTAGGGTAATTAATTTTATATTAACTACATAAATTAATTCACACCTCAAGGTTATTATGAATAGTGCTTATCCTTTTAATCCTGAAATAATTATTAATTTGCAAATATTTAATATTCGTTGTTTTGATTCATTAGAGGGTGTGATCTTATATGGATTTATATTTCTAGTGAGTTAGATAGCGATATTATTTATATGGTGAATATTAATTATTAACGAAATCTGCATCCCCAGATATCAGGATTGACGATATCCCCTTAAGAAAGCTTATAAATTTTGACCGGATCAAACCCTACAGATGGATTTAATTATCTAATGGTCAAATAAGTCAAGCGAAAGGGTTTAAGGAATACAAAGATGCCGATTAAATTATATTATCAGTAATTAAATTTAATTGGTGGGTATCAGAAATCTTAACATGGGGATAAATAGTAAGTATTTAATAACAGCAGCTCAATATTAGATGATCTTGAGATTATGAGTCAAACTGCAATTATAGATATTTAGTGATATTAACTGTAATTCAGTATTTTATAGAAATTATAGAAACCACTGCTAGTTTTTTATAATTACAGATACCGTTATGAGGTTTACTTAATTACGGAAATCGCTGATACGTGTCTGTATTTCACTGGAAGTATTACTCATAATTACTCCCTAAGTCCCTACTGTAGCCCTATAAATATTTGGGTAGGCTGAATCAGTTTCATAACTTATCTTCCAAGACTAAAGCTGTCCAGGTTCTGCCGGTACGAGTTCTCAAAAGATTATAGCCCATACTATATCCAAGAATCGCATAAGGAAATACAGTAAAAGATCTGACATGAACTTCAACTCGGATGCAAATTGTAGTTGAAGATTCGACCGGTAAAAAGATATTTTTCTAAATTAACTTTGGATACACGAATTTTATTTTGATCGTTCGTCATCAAAAGTTTTATCAAGAGCCTGTTTTGGTATTCTCACGCCCATTTAATTTTTTTATTAATCGTTTGCAAAAATAAAGATCTTAACAGTTTTGCCTCCAACAAATTGGACATTGTCTTTTTCAATACCGTGTCTGATTGAAGTGAAAATATTTTTCTTTTGGCTTTTTCACACCAATCTGTAGCCCACTAACTACCTTAGACATCGTACCACCTTGTTTCTAAGCCTTTTTCTTCTTCTTGCATTTTATACTAGAGGAAGAACCCTTTTTAAAAAATAAATACATTTCCTAGTATCCTAAGATTATCCTCGGCAGTTAATGCTATATCCATATTCTGTTTTCAGTCAACATAGATTGGTTCTGTTAGTTTGTTTTCTTTGAATATAACCGTGAGTGAATTGAAAGCCATTTTAATCCTAAGAATCACATAATTAAAAATCATTAATTATGACGAGAAAAAATTTTGAATTTTATTTTAAATTGGTTCCCTCTACCATTTAAAAAAATCGTCAGCAGGTTGGTGCCCTATGAATAGCATGCCTCGATGGGAGGACGTCTATTATCTATCGTTTGTCCAGACAGGTCAATTTCTATTTATTTTACTACTTAAACAATAGACCGTGCCAAGTAAAAATTAAATAGCTAACATAGTTTCGGTCTAGTAAATAATAGTAATAACTCAGATGGAGATAGTACTATTATTTACAGCTAGTGTTAACCATCACCAAATTCCAAATCAATCGCTTTGCAATAAACTATTCATATGAAAAAGTGATCCACACTAACAATTATTCAGAATTATCCCTGAAAGATATTTGTACCAACGATACCACAATTAATTTTATCTGATGGGGAGGAAAGTTTTACTGTTAACACACATAATTAATTACATCATCTATGAACTAGTGATGGAGATCGCGAGATTTATTTGTAAATAAATTCTCTCTCCCACTTGATTTTTAAAAATATTTTTGAGGGTTTTAAAAACTGTGTAAATAAAATAAATTTATTAATTTCGAAAAATCACACGATTCGAAAGATTTAAATTTTTTTTAAATCATCTTTTCTGTGTTTTAATGTGTAAAAAAAATTGAATACACAGTTTTTTCTTTACTTTACAGGTAAGGTATTGAATAAAGGCATTCAAGTTCGGGTTATTACACTTTTTTTTTGAAAAATAACAATTTATTAAAATTAAACATTTTCCATTTAATTAATCCAAAAATCTAAAATTAATTTTCATGTTTTTTCAAAATATTCAATTTATTAAAAAATTATCTTAAATGTGTTATTTTGTAAAAAATAAAATATTTAAAGGTTTTTCATTTATTTTAAAAAAATTTATTAAAAAAAACTTAATTTTATTTTCTTTTACAAAATATTAATTAAAATCAAATTTTCTCGAATTAATTAAATCAAACAGAAAATATAAAATTAATATTTATCATCCACGCAGTTTATATAAATAAATAAATAAGATAAATATTACCTAATTTTATGATCGATATGAAACTCTATCGAGTTTCAAGTTCCTATATCCATATAAGTTTATAGTATTTTAATCGCTGCTGAAAACCATTTATTCTTATCAAAATCGAACCAGCCAAAAAATAGTTTTTAAAACCTACAAAAATAAATTTATCAAAAAACAGCCGCCAGGAGTCCCAAAAAACAGCCACCAGTGCCGGCCACCTCAGCACTGCTGCTGCTTGCTGTAGCCGCCCATTCCCGTGGCTTTTGCTGCTTCGTTTGAGATCCATTCTCGACCCTATTTTTTCTAAAAAATTACTTACGTGATATATAGTTTTTTTGTAAAAGTCCCAGTTCAACAATAGCTTTCGATGGTTGCTAAACCACCACTGTCGCTGCTGCCGCACTGCCAACTTCCCGAGGATGTTTTCGTTTCTTCTGAACTCCGTTTTCGTTCCCCTTTTTTTTAAAAAAAATAGTTTATAAAAAATACTATTTTTTTGTAAAAATTCCAATTCGAAAACATTGAGAAAAATAGCTTTTGATGGCCATCGAACCACCACTGCTGCTGCTGCCACGCCACCTGTTATATCGCCAACTTCCCAATGCTGTTCTGGCTTTATCTAAACTTCGTTTTCGTCCCCAATTTTTCTGAAACATAGCTTATGAAATATAGTATTTTTTTTGTAAAAACCTTGGTTCGAAAACAAGCCGGAAACAACCATTGAAAACAACCAAAGAAGCTGTTGCTACCACCTACGCCGCCCTTGGTTGCGCGGCCTGTTTTGACTTGTTTTCATCTAGGTTTTTGCTATGTTTTTGGACTATTTTTCACCATATTTTACTGCTATTTTGTATCTAAAAAATTGCTCAACACCCATCCCGAAAAAACTCGTAAAATTGAGCAAAAAATAGCCTCAAAGCCGTCATCCAAAGTTGCCGCTAATGGGCTGTTTCACCACCCCTTTTGCTATGTTTTCAAATATGTTTTGTTGCTGTTTTTTAAGTTACAAAATTTGCAAAAAAACTAACTAGTAAAGTCTATTTTAAAACCGTGCAAGAATCGTCATGATCCGTACCCCGAAACACCCAAAACCACCGTGGGAATCACTAGTTTTACCGCTACCCAATTTTCAAGTTCTTAGACATTCGAACCTGTTCTTAAATATTTTAAAATATCTAAAAATATTAATAAAAGCTTTTACATCGAAAATATATATCCCAAAATCTCACATTGGAACTGAAAAGTTTAAAACTATCACGATCAACCCTCGTGATTAAAAAGATATAATTAGCATCCACACGTTCAATCAAGTATGAATATAATGACGATCACAAAACTGGAACTAGAACTCCTATAAAAAAAAGTTAGCACAGTTCTAAATCTACCTGATACTTCGATTAAACCATATTTATTAATGAACATGGCTCTAATACTAATTGCTGGACATAAATTACCAAGATTATTGATTTGAATACGATTTTTTGATAAAAAATTATTAGACGGGCAATTGCCGAAACAGGCTCTAGATTAAACATTTTTGATATCGAACGGTCAAAATAAAATCCGTACTTCTAAAGTTAGATTCGGGATTATACCTTTCGAAATCTGGTAAATTAATTTCGATTACTGCAACAACCACGAATGTAAATCTTTCAAGTTGAAGCCTCGATCAAGCATTCTACAATATTCTTGACACGAGTTACGAACGTAGAGTGGGCTACGATTCTTTGTGAACGTAAACCTGCTAAACTAGTCACAATAGGGAATACGTGAAAACCCTAGTATTAAAAGACAACTTATGACTTATGTTTAGCATAGCCGCATATATATAGGACTATAGCAGGGACCTGTGGAGTATATAACTTGAGTTTCTAACATAATTATGAAAACTAGCATGCCCCTGAAGTGATTTCATAAAAACATAAATTACAATTCATACCACTAAAGAATTGTAATTGCACTCACATCCACATTCTCAAAACCAATTGTTCGAGCTCCTGTTATTAAATGCTTAACTCATCTCCCCACGTTAAGATTTGCGATACTCGCCAATTAAATTTAATTACTGACAATTTAATTTAATCGGCTTCTTTAAAATTCCTTAAGCCCTTCCGCTTAATTTATTTACCGGCCAGATAATTAAATCCACCTACAAAGTTTAGCTCGGTCAAAACTTATAAGCTTCCTTAAGATGATTTCGTTAATCCTAAACAATTAGGACGTGGATTTCGAACCTATAATTTGGTCTTCTGTGAACTTAAAACTTATTTTCTGTAAAAATCTATAATCTAGTCTTCTATGTACAAGCCGTACTCTAAAAACCATATTAAATACTGTATAGAATAAAGAACATTCATGCATAGCATTCAAAAAAAGATATTGCATACATTGCTCATTAAGATTCTCATAAAATGGATAAATAATTTTATTAAAAATAAAATTAAATACTAAAATAAAATAAAATTCATAATTTTTAGTATACAACCCTGATAATATCGAGAATGATAAAGTCAAACTCTATACTGCGGTCGGCAACCTCTAACTCGTAGGATTTACAAACTCGTCCCAACACTACGTTCCCACCAACTAGAGTCTCTACACATAATGTGCTACCCAGCGTGTCTATCCCTAATCCCAAAGCAGATATAAAAGCAGACGAGATAAAAGAATGCAATGCTCCCATGTCAATAAGAACACTGGCTCATGAATGGTACACTAAGAGAGTACCTCTGATGACTAAAGTTGTCATTGAAGCATCAACCATGACCGGTGCCTTGGAAGAACTAGGATCAGCAAGACTAAACACTTGGCCATATGGTCCCCTAATCTGCTCACACTAACTCTATGTCGCAGGCTGTTGCATTGACTGAACTGAGGCACCCCCTTCCATAACCCTAGAAGTCTGAGCTGCTGCTGTGACTGTCTAAAAGTCTGTTGTCCTTGCTTGGGCTGACCAAACGGTGCACCCGCCGTGTTTTGTACATTCCCTCCTTGATGGCAATTCCTACAAAAATGCCCTGGCTAGCCACACCCAAAGCATACTGGTGGCTCCCTTCCCTGAGCCTGAACAGATATAGAACTCTAGGATTTTCCCTTCAGTGGGCCATCTATCGAGTGATGCCCTGGCTGTCTGCACCGATAACAAATGAGCTCCCTCTGCTCCGACTCTCCTGACGAAACCACCAGGATGCTGGTGCCAAAAATTGTTGGTATGATCCAAGATGATAAGAACTGGGACCGAATGACCTCTGCCTCTTGTTGTGGTGCCCATCCGACTGCGCACTCACTCCACCCTGCAGTACCCTAGCTTCCTTGGCCTTACGAGTCTCACTCAAAGTGTTCTCAATAGTGACTACCAATTCCACCAACTCTAAAAGACACGTAGTCTTAATTCTGCCACCCTTTACCTAATCGCGGGCCTTAAACCCCTTTCAAACCTCTTTGATTATAGCTCATAAGTGGCCATACATTCTTGTGCATAGCGGAATAAACTAGTAAACCTCGCCTCATACTGTATAACATTCATCACCCACTAGGTGAGATAAAGGAACTCCTCCTGATAGATATCCTTTGAAGACTCGAGAATGTATTTCTCTAGAAATACCTTCATAAAAGCAACCCCACGTACCTTCCATGGTAGCCCTGGTAAACTTTCACCATTCGTGGGCGTCACTCCTACACTAAGATGCGGCAAATGCAACTCTCAAGTCGCCCTCAACAATCTACAGCGTATCTAAGATCATGGTCACAAGCTCTAGCCATTTTGTGGCCACTTTGGGGTCAGAATCTCCAGCAAAGGTATGGAGGTCAAGATGTTGGAACTCACACATTGCGATAGTTGCCCTAGGCTCGGGTACTCTAGTTCCTCCCCTAGCGGCCTCAGCCTCAGCTAACTGGCATATGGAAGTCATCAACTCACGTAGGAAATCTACCCTTCCCATAGGTTCCTAGGGTACGTTAGCATCCCCAACATTAGGGAATGGCACATCCCCGTAGCTCATACCACGACCCCAGTTATGGCCATGTCTTTGCCTCATAGGTATAACTTATATATAAAAGAAATTATAAAACATACTAACGCAGGGCTCAACTCATGATTTTATCGCCAATGAATGTTCACATAGTCATGTTAACACTTAATCATTCAAAGATCATGTAAACATATTTCACATACCGAGGAGCACCAATAAGTGCGATAAGTTAATTTGGGTAATCCACTCAGATTTCTTGCTAGAAAGTATATCAGTCAAACACATTTCTAACATTGTTCTAAGTTTGTTAATCTAAATGCCCTAAAGCAAGGCAAATTAATCCTAAGATCCAACTTCCGTGCTCATGTACAACACATAATTCTCATGCAATCTCATATTATCGTAGTCATGTAATCAAAACATTCTAACACATGCAAATCAAGCACACACAATCATCCTTGTATAATGATGCAACCCTTTCCACGGCTTTTTAGGTATTCGAACCTATAGTTCTGACACCAATATGTCACGTTGTCACGCCCATAACTTCGGATCATGTGAAACACCCATAAATAACTATATAAAACAACCAACCCGGTGTTTACTCACAAAATAAAACATACATGCATTAAATATAACTGCCAAAAAAGCATACAATACACGATTCCAACACCAAGAAACAAGTTATAAGCATACATGATCCAAAAAGAGCAAAAAGAAAGATTACAGATCTTTTTCCCCAATCGACTCCTCCAGATCAACCTATGTGACCGGTACCTGAAAAATATTTCAAATCCCACACCGTGAGCTAAAGCTCAGCAGATACAAGACAAGCATGAAATAAAAGGTAAACATGCTAGGAAAATAATTTATGATTTTCAATTCACACGAGCCTTGAAAACGGTTTTGTATTTGCACTCATACAAGTCTCAGGAGAAAACATTTGGAAAACGGTATGCGAACCTCGAAAAAAAATAGTTTGATATATATACCACAATACTTCACCAGCGAAGATAGACTCCTACGAGCCAAGACTCCCATGAGCCCCACATGTAACACATGTCATTCACATAATGCAACACATGCGAAATTAACATATATCTTCACGGGGTAAAACAGTAGGACCATACACGCCCTCATCATACATCTTTACAGACTTTTTTTTGATGGACCAATATTCGTCCCAACTAATGTACTTTTACGGACATTCACCAAGGGACCAATATCTTCCCCAATATCCGCCCCAACTAATGCATCTTTAAAATCATAGTTTTAACTAGTGCAACACAACACATATAAAATTCAAAATTTTAAATGCACCACGACCACATAAGATCACGTATGACCACATAACCGTCCATGCATAAATAAAACTAACTAGAGTTTTATAATCATAAAAGCACGTATAAGCAAAACATTTCTCACAGTGACGCCATATAACCCGTCACGACATCACATGCCATACCGTGACACAACCAACAACATAGAAAACAAGATCGAACCAAAGGCCAACTCCAAACCTCCCACAAAATGTTCACACCAAAACCCCATCTTTTCCCAAATCACGGCTTTCTTGAGGACGATAACAAAACGAGCCACCACGGCCCCACCACGACCAACCAAAACTAGAAACGACCCCCACCCTTCTTCATGAGTTCAGTCAACAGAACCCCATAATTCAATCACCTAAAAGCCACTAGAAGAGTCCCAGTCGATTGAACCTTACCCATTCAACTAACCGAAAAGCCACAACACAACCACCAAAATAACAAAACGCCTTACACAGGACCCCAGTCGACTGGACCCCCACCCAGTCGACCAAAACATGCTACTGGAATTTTACAAAAATTCCCCAAAACACAGGTTAGTCGACTGACTTCCCAGTTCAGTCGACTGAACCACCCAAACAACAATCTAGTTGATTAAACCACCCAGTTCAGTCGACTGACCCTAGGTGGAAACCATTTTTGAGCTACGGGTTCAGCAATCTCAACCCCAAATCGAAGCCTCCGAACTCCATTTCAACACCCTCTTGGACATACCCTAGCCCAAGACTACCACCAAACCTCGAAAGAAACACTCGACACCCAATTCCATCCAACTGAAATCGACCAAAAATGGTTTAAACCAAAACCCGATTTATCGAAACATAAAATCAATGTTCCTACAATTTGAAATGGTAAAAACACACACGATTACACGTAGCACTCTTATATGACATGAGAGTCTAGGATCCTACCTCGTTGAGTTAAAAACTTGATGTCTAGATCTACGTGCAAAACTGAACTTCATCAGAATAAAATTTTATCCGGATGAAAGCGTGGCCCACCACGAGGAGACTAAAGATCTGTTGTCTAATCATCAAAAATCGACCTCCGGGCCCCTAAGAAGTTAAAGAGAAGGCATAGAGAAAAAGAAAATGAGTCAGGGTCTCACACAAGTCCCCAAACTCGAGGCACGTGAATCACTCAAGAAAAACCCTTTTTGTGATGCCAAAGATCCAACAAAACCATTTAAACCCAAATGAGCTTAGAAAGGAAAACCAAACAAGCTTAAAACCATTGAAAAACACACTTCTAAGGGTTTAACATATGTAAAATATAGTTCAAAAGGGATAAGAGAAGAGTCCCAAGAGCTAACCTTTGAAACCAAGAAAAATAAAAAATTTAAAATCTCTGATCTATCGATCACAAGACCGATTAAGCAGTCTTTGCCTGCCCTCGGTCCCTGGACAGGCCTGCAAAACAACAAAGAGGTATTGATAACCACTCGATAGACTTATCAGTTGATCCATCAAGCAGTCTGGCTCTGGATCAATTTTTTAGCAAGTTTTAAAATTCAACCTTCAACTTATTTTTCATGCATTTGAAAAGCCTTATGGCATGAGTACAACAACGCAAAACTGTTGGAGGTAATACTACCAAGATCATTATTTTTGTAAAATAATTTTCGGTAAAAAATTAACTGGACAAAAAAACGCTGAAACGGGCTCTAGAAAATTTTTTTGTCGTCGAACAATCAAAAATAAACTCGTGCAACCAAAGTTAATTTAGAAGAATACCTTTTGTCGATCTTATCTTCAACTACGACTTGATTCTGAGTTAAAACTCCAGTCAGATCTTCTACTATATTCTCTTACGCGATCCTCGAACGAAGTGTGGGCTACGATCCTCTGAGAACTCGTACCGGCAAAACCCCGATATATTTAAGTCTTTGAAAGACAAAAATAATATCATAATGATAATAATAAATGAACTATCAATCTCAAATTGGTTCAGCTTACCCGTGTATATATAAGGCTATAGTAGAGATCTGTGGAGTAATTATGAGTAAGACTTCCAGTATAACACAAACGCCTACCAACGGTTTCTATAAATAAATAAAGACGCATAGCGGTATCTGTAATTATGAAAAATCAGCAGCAATTTTTTTAATTTTCATAAAACACTGAATTACAGTTCGCACCACTAAAGAACTATAATTGCACTCTGACCCATAATCTCAAGAGCTTCTTGCATTGAACTCTTGTTATTAAATACTTACCATTTCTCCCCACGTTAAGATTTCTGATACCCGTCAATTAAATTTAATTACTAACAATTTAATTTAATCGACATCTTGATATTCTTTCAGCCATTTCGCTTAACTTATTTGATCGCCGGATAATTAAATTCACCTGCAGGGTTTGGCCTGATCAAAACTTATAAGCATCCTTAAGGGGGTATCCTCAATCCTGATCATTCGGGACGTAGATTCCGTTAATAATTAATATTTACCATATAAATAATACCACTATCCAACTCACCAAAAATATAGAACCAAATAAGATCGTACCATCTAATGAATCAAAATAATGAATATTAAATATATGCAAATGAATAATTATTTTAGAATTAAGAGGATAAGCACTATTCATAGTAATCTTGGGGTGTGAATTAATTTATATAGTCAGTAGTCAGTACTAAATTAATTACCCAAAATGTCCCGTTCAATATAGACAAAGTGTACTGGCACAAAGAGTCGGAACAATAGACGACGCTATTATCTGTTCTCTGTAACCAAGACAAACCTTCTAAAATTCTGTGCCACAGTCGTACCAATGGTATGTAAATTTCTATCTAAACTGTGAACACAAAACTTATATTTTGTAAGAAACTAAAATATGATCTTCTGTGTGTAAGCCGTACTTTACACATCAGATTAAATACTATACAGAATATCGGACATCCATCCATAACAAAAAAAATGATATACATACATTATTCATAAAGATTTTCATAAAATAAAAAATTTATTTTATTAAAATAAAATTAAATACTAAAAACATAGTTTTCAGTATACCAACCCCAATAATCTTCCACTTATACTCAAAACTATGCTGCTATACATCTGACTCTCATGCCCTCTACATGACTATCAAAAGTCTTAACCGGTAAGCTCTTTGTAAAGGATTTGCGAGGTTGTCTTCTGATGCAAGCTCTATGTCTGACTGAAAATTTGAGTTTGTGTACTCAAAAGATACTAGACTGTCTGTCTGGTAAACCAACATATTATCTTTAGTCTTTTTCAGGTACTTAATTATATTCTTTACCACAGTCCAATACTAATGCCCTAGATTAGACTGATATTTGCTAACCATGCCAACGACAAAGCATATGTCGGGTCTAGTACAAAACATAGCATACATGAGGCTTCCTACTGCTGAAGCATAAGGAACCGCCTTCAACTTCTCTATCTCATCAGGTGTCTTAGAACACTAATCCTTTGATAGAGTAATTTCATGCCTGAAAGGAAAGAACCCTTTCTTGAAATCCTGCATGCTAAAACGAGCAAGGATATCATTGATATACTTTACTTGTGATAAACCCAACATCTTTTGTTTTCAATCTCGCACAAGCTTGATCCCAATGATGTGACTGGGTTCTCCCAAATCCTTTATATCGAGCTGCCCAGATAATCATACTTTAACCGTAGATAATGCCCCCATATCATTTTCGATGAGCAAGATATCGTTTACATAAAGTTCTAAGAAGATCACAACGCTTTCGTCATGCTTTTTGTACACACAGGAATCATCCGGACTTTGATCAAAATCATAAGATTTTATAGCTTGATCAAATCGAGTGTTCCAAGACCTTGATGCCTGCTTAAGTCCATAAATAGATCCCTTAAGCTTGCACAACATGTGCTCCTAGCCCTTTGCAATGAACCCGTCTGGTTGTATCATATAGATACACTCGTCAAGACTTTCGTTAAAGAAAGTTGTCTTGACGTCTATTTGTTAGATTTCGTAATCAAAATGTGCAGAAATGGATAAGAGAATCTAGATAGACTTAAGCATGGCTACCGGCGAAAAGATTTCTTCATAGTCGATCCCTTCTTTCTGAGTGAACCATTTAGCAACAATCTTTGTTTTGAAGGTTTCAACCTTTTCGTCTACTTCTCTCTTCTTCTTGTAGATCCACTTGCATCCAATGAGTTTTATTCCATCGGGTGGTTCTACAAGTTTCCAGACCTGATTGGAATACATAGATTCTATTTTTGAATTCATAGCCCTTTGCCAAAGATCTGCATCTTTGTCTTTTAGTGCGTCATTATAGTTACAGGGTTCAGTAACTAGTTCTGCCGGGATCTTCTAAAACGACTCTCCCAAGAACATATACCGACCAGGTTGATGAATAACCCTCCCACTACGACGAGGCACTACCTGTATCTGTGTACTAGTAGTAACAGGCTGTGCAAAATCTGAACCCTGTGCATCAGCACCATGTTCTTGATTTGCACCTGTCCCGATAATCCTTCCACTACGACTAGATAATGGAATTTCAGTGACTTGTGGTTCCTCTTCCGTTCTACTGGTATTTGCTCTCAGTTCTTCCAGAACAATTTTGCTTTTGGGCCTGTGATCCATAATATAACCCTCTTTCAAGAATCAGGCATTGGTGCTAAAATGACTTTTTAATTCTTAGAATTATAAAATAGACCACACTTCGTTCCCTTGGAATACCCCACAAAAAAACAGACTTCTGTTCTCGGTTCCAACTTACCCACATTTTTATTCAGCACTTGTGCTGGACATTCTTAAATCCGAATGTGTTTCAGACTAGGCTTACGCTAGATCCACAATTCTGTGGAAGTAAAAGATACTAACTTAAAAGGTACCATGTTCATAATGTAAGCCGTTGTCTCTAAAGGAAGTCCCCAAAACGAATGTGGTAAACCTGAATAATTTATCATTGACCTTACCATCTCTATAAGAGTCCTATTCCTTCTTTCTATTACACCATTCCGCTAAGGAGTGCCAGGCGCAGTCAACTGGGATGTAATTTTCTCTGATGATAAGTAGTCCTTAAACTCTCCAAAGAGGTATTCTCCACCACGATCGGATCGTAGTGATTTGATACTTT